>CAUYRT010029424.1:0-30789 GCA_963574885.1 Lepilemur ruficaudatus
CCCTTAGTTCATTTGCTCCTTCAAAAGTGGCTGATCGTGTTGGCTTCCAATTGGTTGGCTCCAAGGTCGTGTTGGCTCCTGACTGGCTGGCTCCAAGTCTTGGGAGGACCCTCCATCGGGGAAACCAAAACTTAGGCCTACTCCAGGAGGTTCAGCCTGTCATGGAGTCACCCCTGCTCTCTTTCCTGTTTTACAACTCCGTCTCAAATAAAAAAAAAAGCCAAAAGCCTTTCAGAGAGAGCTCACTTTTTTATTTAAGAAGGAAGGCCCTCCTCAGAAAATTCAACCTGTGTTTCATTGGCCAGATCTGTGCTACTTGGCCACCCCAGAGCAAAGGAGGCCAGGAATTCGAGAGTTGTTTTTCTAGCCTTGATAATGAAAAAGGGAAGGGGAAAGTGAGTTGGATGGGTGTTGAGTAAACCAATTCACATAGTACCTGTACAAATAACCTACACAGTACTTTGCTCAATTACATTAAGCAAAGTACATGCATAGCTGGGCTCCCAATGAACAAATTTCTATGACCTCTATGTAATCCTCTCCCTTAACTAACTACATGACCTTTGAATTGTTTGCCCAAAATGATAGATTTTCTGCAAGACAAAGAAGCTGAGATTCTGAAGGCCCCAGGGCAGACTCCCTGATGTCAAGATTCACCATCCCTCACAACTTGCCTGCAATGCGTGTAGCCTTGCCTTTAAAAGCCCATAATCTCCCCTTAGTCGGGAGGCAGAGAGACGGGTTCGAGACAGCTTCTCCCATTCTCCCAGCAAGACATCTGTCATATTAAAAATTCCTTTCCTTGGGAGGCTGAGGCGGGTGGATCACTCAAGGTCAGGAGTTCGAGACCAGCCTGAGTAAGAGTGAGACCCTATCTCTACTAAAAATAGAAAGAAATTAATTGGACAACTAAATATATAGAAAAAATTAGCCGGGAATGGTGGCGCACGCCTGTAGTCCCAGCTACTCGGGAGGCTGAGGCAGAAGGCTCGCTTGAGCCCAGGAGTTTGAGGTTGCTACACTAGGCTGACGCCACAGCACTCTAGCCTGGGCAAGAGAGGGAGACTCTTGTCTCAAAAAAAAAAAAATTCCTCTCTTCCTCGACAGTCCTCATCTCCATAATTAAATCTTTCTGTGACAAGCAACTAGACCTAGACTGAACCCCCCTTGTGGTTGAGACAACAGAAGTTACTGTCCTAGCCCAAAGGGCTCACAAGATCTAGTCCTTTATTTTTGACCTGATGTCTCTGTACTGTTCAGCCAAACATGGTTTTTTGCTATTACCCTACATGTTCTTCCCTCTCCAGCCTCCACACTCTCACTCAAGCTCCACGTGCTCCCTTGCCCCACCCCTAGTGTCATCAGGCTGCCTGCGCTTTGTCACTAAACCTGCATCGGTGTTAGAACAGGCTAAGCATGACTAAACAGCATCAAAACTTCACCTTAAATTTTTATTTGCCTTCCTCAAAACAATCTAGGTCAAACACCAGGAAGTCTCCAGAATCCAGTGTACTATGTTCCTTCTCCCTTGTTGCAGTTTCCGGCTTATAAGATCATGACTGCCCCAGAACAGCACGCAGTAGGCACAACAAATGACAGAGCCCTGGGCTGAAGTGAAGGAAAGGATTTCCACATCCTAAGTTGTATTAATGAAAGTGCTTTTCCACCTTCGCCTTTATTGGAGTTAACAGTTCTGCCCGAGCTCCGCTAGATGGCAGCACGTGCACCCATAAAGTGTACGGACGGTTACACTCGGAAAGAAGCTGAACAACAAGCGCAGAAGGGGCCCGAACTACAAATCCCAGCTCGCACTATTAAGCGCCTGACTTCTGCACAAAGGTCACCAGTTTGGAGGATCCCGAGGACGCCGTCCACTCGCTGCTTTAAAGTAAGATTTCCTAATCGTTTTTAAATGAAACCTTGGACTGGGGAGAGGGGGAGGCTCCATTTTTAAATGTTGCTTTGTTATGAACTTTGCCCATTTCAGGATTAATCTTAGTAGTTCGATCAGGATAAACTTGGGTTTTTAATGAGTTTGAAACTCTGGCATATTTATAAGTTTTTCACCAAAGAAAAGAAGATTTATACAGTATCTAAGTGGGCGTTTTTTCTTCCTGTCTCATGAAAACATTTAGAGTTCCTGAACATGCTCTGTTGGTGTCTCTGCTAATCAAAAATTAACGTGCTGATTACAATATGTAGACCAAGAACGCCATGGATTTATTGAGAGTTGCCTCGTTTTACCATTTTAAGTCGCTTGCACTCATTTTTCCAAAAAAAAAAAAAAATATTTTTAGTTTGGGAATGCAGTTTATCTAGTGTCAAGGCTTTGGCCCTAAAATCTGGTCCCAGAAAGACAGAGACCAGCTAGGGGTTCAGAGTGAGCAAAAAGGTTGCTCTGTGTTTCAGCAGCTGTTCAGGACGTGCTTCTTTGGGGCTCAGAGAGTCCTCGCCAAACTTTTGACATATGGGTCTGCAGTTCCACAGCCCAACAGCACAGGACAGTGTCGCAAAACAGCAGCCTTTTAATACAGCCTGTTCAGGAGTGGGGGAGGGCAAAGATGATTGGAGTCCTTTTCTAAAGTATGTACTGAATTTCTCTCAACTCTCTTTACGTTTAAGGTGAAATTTTCTCTGTCTTGTAAGAAGGAAAAAAAAACACTAAAATGTCATTGCCTCAGAGTAAGGTCGGGCCGCAAAAGCGCAGCGTCTCCACCGCCCAGCGAGTGCGAACACAGTTGGGGAGCATCCGCGGGTTGTAAGCCGGTCCCTGGAGCCGGTTCTCACCACGTGGTCGTGTTAGTCTGGTCCTCCGAGACGCAGATGCCGGGGCAGAGTCAACACGCGCGGATCTTCTCAGGGGACATGGCGGTGTGAGAGAGAATGGGGAGGGGACCGGGTAAGGTCGTGGGAGCCGTAAGAGCGCGTGGCGGGTCCGCTAGCGAGAGAGGGAGAGAAGGAAGCCGGCCCGGGTGGAAGCGGCCTGGGCTGCGGGGCTCGCGGCCGAGAGTCTGCACGGCCCCCAGAACCCGCTGCCCAGGGGGACCGCCTCGGCTCGCGCATGCGCACTCGGTGCTGGCGCGGCCCGGCGCCCCGGAAGGTGGCCTCGGGGAGACTCCGCGGTCGCAGCTGCCTTCGATCCTGCCACGCACTTTGCATCATTTCTTCCGTCCCCGTTGCCCGTAGGAGTAACCAGCCCTTCAGTATGTGGCGCTTGGACCAAAGTGTGCAGGCTTAAAAGGAAAAAAAAGAAAGAAAGAGAGAAACAGAGAGGGAAAGAAAGAAACAAAGAAGGAAGGAAATGAGGGAGGGAGGCAGGGAGGGAAGGAAGGAAGAAAGGAAGTCGGGGCGCAGGGGCTCCCACTTGTGATTCCAGAGCTTTGGGAGGCCGAGGCGGGAGGCGCCCTGGAACCCGAGAGTTTGAGGCTGCAGTGAGCCATGAGGACGCCACTGCACTCCAGCCTGGGCGACAGTGCGAGACCTTGTCTCCGAAAACAAAACAAAACAAACCAAACAAAAACAACAGAAAACTGAAAAACAAAACAAAAAACCCCAACCAAACAAAAAAAATTTAGCTCTTATCTCTCACATCCTCAGACTGCTAAAAATAAATTAAAGCCGTAGAGAATGGGGATAAATGTCAAAAGAAAGGATAAGATAATATGAGCCGTCCAGACAAGGCTGGCTTCCTCTACCGAGTCAGGCGGGGGTTAGGCAGAGTGACGTGTAGGCCAGTCACTGCGCATCCTGGGCCACTGGGCCGTCTGTGGCAGATCTGGCAGAAAGTGTAATGAAGAATCTTAGGCGTGTGCATCCGATTTCCACCATGATTAAGGGTCTCTATGGAATAAAGGACGATGTCTTCCTTAGTGTTCCTTGCATCTTGGGACAGAGTGGAATCTCAGACGTTGCGAAGGTGACTCTGATTGCTGGGGAAAAGGCCCGTCTGAAGAAGAGTGGAGATACACTTTGGGCGATCCCAAAAGAGCTGCAATTTTAAAGTCTCCTAATGTCACACCACTTCACTGTCTAGGCTACAACAGGGTTTTAGTTGGAGGTTATGCATGTTGTCCTTTTTTATCTGATCTGTGATTAAAGCAGTAATATTAAGGTAGCCTGGGAAAAACATCAATGTCCCAAAGTTAGAAATGGGGGTGGTTCATAAAACCCTACAGCTGTGTCCTGACAATGGGCAGTCCCTACCCTGTGTCACCCTAAACTGGTTAGTGGAAAACAGTTCCACCACTGCTGAAGCACCACGGCCAGTGCTGCAGGTGCCGCAGTTGCCCTCCAAACCCGGTGTGTGTTTACCACGTGCTGTGTAACTCTGGTTCCTTCACCCCACATGCCTCGTCCAGCTTTTTCGCCATCAGTCACGTCCTGGGATCCAGCGTATAAATCCAGCATTGCATGTCCTTGTGCATAACTGTTCTAAAGGATGTTATTTTGTGTGCTATGTGTATCAGTAGTGTACATTGCCATATAATGTAAAACAAAAAAAGATCTACATATAAACATAGTATGACAGTGTAATACTATGAGTTGGTTCACTCAACACTCTCCAAATCACTGGCCCCCTGCTTTTCACTCTGTCGGGGCTGGCCTCGCCTCACTTGCTGCTGGAGTTGCTCGAGCGGCACAGAAGTGGGCAATGAAATGTAGGTAAGACTCTCTGGGGCAGGCTTCTTCCTTTTTGAATAGAAAGGCGAGCCCTCTCTGAAAGCCTTTTGGCTTTTGCTCCTCCCTTTCTTTTTGGGTAGAATACCAGATATGATGCCTTGGGACAGAGCAGCCACCTTGTGAGCTGGTGTAAGGTCAGAGGCACACATAAAGGACAGAGCTGAGCAGGAGAAGAAACCTGTGACCTTGAAGACAGCCTCATTTGATGTCATTTTACCTTTCCTGGCCCCAGCCGCATCACTAGCTATTCCTCTCACCCTGTGATCTACAGTTCAGGCATTGGCCAATTATCTTACGCACATCCGATTTCCCCTATGTCAAGAGTTTCTCAATCTCCCCCTTTTGGAAATTACTGATTATGTTTTGTTAAAGTGTTACTACTGCATGTTTAAACTTTAAAAGAGGGTCAGCAGGATGGTTCACGTAGCAAAAGAGTGAGGAAGTCTAATTTCAGTTCTGGCTCTGCCATTGACTGGCTTTACGACCTTGGGCAGGTCCAAGAAGTTTCCTCAACTGTAAAAACGAGGGTGTTGGACATGATCCGATTTCCATCCCTTTTATTCAATGCATCACCGAAGCCATCTATGAAATCTTTCCAAGGGACAAGAAGAGCCATAAGGGATTGATAGTGCAAATCTCAACAAAAGTTTCCAGAAGGTTAATCCAGACGCAGCCCTGAGTAGTGAGGACCGCCGGGCAATGCCATAGCGATGTGCGTGGGGGCGGTGGGGAGGACGGGGGTGGTAGTGAGCACTGTCTCAGTGTCAGAGGTGTCCTCTCTGGGCACCGAAGGAAGCAAAAGGTGAGCTGAAGTTCAATGCCTGTGGTGCCAGTCACCGCTTCAGTGGGTCATGCTAAGTGTGTTTGGTATTCGATGCTAGGTATCGAGAGTAATCATCCTTGCAGAATTCAGATAGTGGGACCACTTGCACAGAGGTCTGTCTTCAAGTTCTGAAGGGAGCACGTTGAACTGTTCATTCTAAGCGTTACAGCTTGCGCAGGCCCACGTGCTACAGGGTAACCCATTAAAGTCTCGTGTCTTTAGATTGAACCGCAGGTTCCACCATGGGTCGACTTGATGGGAAAGTCATTGTCCTGACGGCTGCTGCTCAGGGGATCGGGCGAGCAGCTGCCTTAGTAAGTTATCTTTGTTGTTTGCACATTAACTTTTGAGACATTAAATTATGTGGGTTTATGCCATGGTTATTTAATTCTAGTCGACTTTTTTTCTTTTTTTACTTTTTTGCTTCTGTTGTCTTAAGTTATAAAATAAACAAATAAGTCACTACTCCTGACCCCAGGCAGATGAAGGAATGAATACCTCACATGTTTATTATGTGACATCAATAATAGCCTTTGACTCTGAGAAACTTATTTTTCTGCCTCAGTTTCTCTGCATCATTATACATTTACTGCAGGGCCTTACAGGGGTGCATCGTGTTCTGAAATCATGTCAGTTGAGATACAGGCTGCCAGAGTTATGAGACGGTCGGGTTACCTCTGTCTCCTGGTTTATATCAACTTTTCCCACATTATACCCCCACCTGAGCTCACGATGCCTCTTAAGTACAACAGAAAGGTACAGCTTGACATTTATGAAGGCACCAGTATGCTCTTAGGAGGAAAAGTATTGAAATAACCCATTTTTCCCTTATTATTTGGAGTTTAGTCACCTGCTCAGAAATGCATAGTCTTTCATCACAGAATAGCAGTATTTTGAGAGGTGTTAAGAACAAAATTATGGCTTTTAAAAACACAATTTTGTTTGATGTTATTTAAAGGGACAATATCAGATGACAAGCACAATGACAATGTATGTCATGTTGTTCTAATTAATGATAAAAAGAAATAAAAATAGTAACAATGGGACGGGAATGACACTAAATAGTTTGAAATTCCACCTATTTTATAGGGGAAAAAAAACAATGGAAATAAGATAAAGGGGAAAAGGGCCAAATGCCTTTCTATTCATGAGAGCAGTTTAATGATGTAAGCAAAGGATTTATTTGTACTTTGTGTCTACCAGGCTTTTGCAAGAGAAGGTGCCAAAGTCATAGCCACAGATATCAATGAGTCCAAACTTCAGGAACTGGAAAAGTACCCGGGTAAGCAACTGAGCAACTTGAACTTGGGATTCAGAACCTGCAAGGTATTATAAAACAATGATACTCACGTGTTGAAAGAAACATCCTTAGTATTCTGCCTCTCTGACATCAAATCTATGTTCTGTGAACCTACACACAAAAATCTAATGAATTTAAATGTATAACAAAATTTGAAGATGTATACTTAAATTTTTTTCTTTAGCCAACATGTTGAGGGATTCAGTTCCTAGTTACAAAGTTACATGTGAAAATTTAACAATTGTTTTGTTAACTTTTGGTAGTAACTTTTCATTTCTGTTTCTTCCTCCTCTAGTCCAACAGTAATATGATGTGAGCTACTTGTGCAATTTTAGGTGTTCTAGTAGCCACATTAAAAAAGTGAAAAGAAACAAGGTAAAATTAATTTCGATAATATATTTTGTTTAATCTATCTAAAATATCATTTCAACATGCACTCAATATAAATAATTATTAGTAGAATATCTTACATTCTTTTTATACTAATATTTTTATATAAACTATTAGAACTTTATTACGAGCTTCCATCATTAATTTTCTCTTCTTTTCGGCTATATTGAGTTATAATTGACAAATAAAAATTGCATATATGCCAGGTATTCAACATGATGTTTTGGTATACATGTGAAATAGTTTTCACAGTCAAGCTAATTAACACATCCATCACTTCATGTAGTAACCTTTGCGGGTGTGTGGTGAGAATATGTAACATCTACTCTCTTAGCAAATTTCAAGTATGCAATACATTATTATTAACTACAGTCAACATGCTGTATTTAATAGTAACAATTTAGTAACTAGTACAGCTGTACATAAGGTCTTCAGAAACTTACTCCTCTTATAACTGCAAGATTGTACCTTTGACCAATATCTCAACATTTTCATACTAAATCTTTAAAAGCCATGTGTATTTATGCTTCCAGCACATTTCAGTTCAGACTAGCTGTGTTTCACGTGTGACAGCCACAGGTGTTTAGTAGCTACACACTGGAGACAGCTCAGCCCTAAAATCACACATGTTGATGAGAAACCCTGAAATCACCCAAATTATTTAGGTGTGCTGCGGCTACTGACCCTAACTTTCTATGCCATGCTCATCCTAACTTCAACATCAAAGGACTTCAGTTACAGTTGCCCTGAAAGAAATCAGAACAGAGAACCCGTTTGGAAGATCACTGTTCCAGCCAAATAGAACAGGTTACGTAATCAAGCACCACTTGGTCCCTTGAATCAGTTAACTGAATTAGCATATGTTAAATTCTAATTCCAAGAAGTCAAAGTAAAGCTGCTGTACTGGGAAAGCTCACAGATAACGAGGTATTTCTGAAACAAAATTTCAGTTTTCCCTTTCTTTGTTTATTAATCTTTTTTTCTGTATCCAAAAAGCAAATAAACCATTTTTTTTTTTTTTTGAGACAGAGTCTGGCTCTGTTGCCTGGGCTAGAGTGCCGTGGCATCAGCCTAGCTCACAGCAACCTCAAGCTCCCGGGCTCAATCAATCCTTCTGCCCTAGCCTACTGAGGAGCTGGGACTACAGGCATGCGCCACCATGCCCAGCTAATTTTTTATATGTATTTTTAGTTGTCCAGCTAATTTCTTTCTATTTTTAGTAGAGACGGGGTCTTGCTCTTGCTCAGGCTGGTCTTGAACTCCTGATCTTAAGCAATTCTCCCGTGTTGGCCTCCCAGAGTGCCAGGATTACAGGTGTGAGCCACCATGAAATGTTTTTTTTTTTAAAACTTATTTGATGATCCTCTAGTCAAAGAACTAAGGAAGATTTCACCGCATTAAAAAAAAATACTCTTAATCCTTAAAAGCAGTTTTCCAAAGCTGTGCCAGCAGAGATATTCACATGTCAGTAGTTTTTTCCCTATGTTTTAAGACAGCTTAACAGCTCTCACACTTTAGCAATATTTCTCTCTGAAACCTATTATACTCCACAACATGAATACCTTACATGTGTTAGCTTCTAAATAAATCAAATACAGCAAGAATGATCAAAGTGCTTAAAATATGAATTATTGGGTCTGATTATAAGAAACCCATATTTAAATAAAGTAAAAGTTTCATTTCTTTCTAAGTTGCCTGAATGTGGTTTAAGGTATTTTGCATTTGAGTCAGAGTCTTCCACTAAAAATTTTAAAATTTCACAGGTTCTACTTATAAATATGCTACTACTACGATTCTTATAAGTATAAAAATAAAATAAGTATAAAAATAAAAAACATTTATACACATCTGGTTGACTTATTCAGCAGAAATGCAACCTCTATGCTGATGTGCATATACTGTCTAGATTTATCTTGGAATCTGAGATTTTTAAAAAATGAGACTTAATAACTTAAACTACATTTAGAGAAAATGTATGGCAGGAAAGTGACTCTGGAAAGGCCTACTCTAGGCCAAAGAGGGTCTGTCTCTCTCATTCTGCCCCAGACACTATCTTGACAAGGCAAGGAAATAATTTTTGCTCTTTGGCATTTCATGTCCTTTATGGAAGTTGCTAAAAATTGTACCAAATGCTCCTATTAGATTTTCACATATATTTTTTAAAAATTATGAGAGAACAAAGCCTACTCCAACAATATTTAAAAAGAATGGACTTAAAAAAAATGAAGATAAGAGTTTGGGTCCCAGGTCCACCATTTTTTTTACTTGTTTGACTTGTGTAAGTCACTTAGCATCTCTGAGCCTTGGTTTCTTCATCTATCAAAGAAGGGTTAACAACTTATATCCTGGTATCATATTTTTATGGCAGGGTAAAAAATACTTTTATAAGCTCTTTAAACTTATACAATGCATTATATTATTCAAAATTATCTACTGATAACACTGTATATTTTGTATTATCAAAACCCTGAGTCAATGATTTTCAAATACATTTAATTAGAAACTGGTTCTACAAAAAGTCTATAGAAATTTCTGTAACTGTGCTACCAATCTGTGGTTCAATTCTAATTCTGCAACAGAGTTTGGGGAAAACACCACAGTGGATTGCTTCTCTGTAGCTGAAAGCCTTTCAATTAGGCCATCTTTATTTCAGTACAATAAGAACAAAATCCAAATAAGTGGTCTTTGTTGCACTGCAGTGCAAATGCAATGCACTGTTTTGCATTTGCAAAAATCCAGTGCATTTGGAACCCCAAATCCAGTTGTCAATAGTTCAAAGGTAAATCAGAATAATTTTTATTACAGTGCCATCTAATTTTTACCCCTTCTATAGAGTTATACTCTCACTGTACTCTCCCATTGCTAGCTAGTTACCCTTCTCTATTTTGAACACCTTAATCTTGCTCCAGCTGCATGGTCCTCACGCTTGCTGTTCCCTGTACCAGCACTCTGCTCTCCCTGATCACAGCCCATTCTTTCCTGTCATTCATGTCAGTATCATATTCTCAGGGAGACCTTTGCTGTTCACCCTTATTTATTTAAAGTTGGCTCTACTCCCATCACTCTGCATCACATAATTCTATTTTGTTTTCTGTATATAGTTCTTACTGTTTGAAATTTTATTTACTTGTTTGTTGTCTAGCTCCTCATTAAAATGTGGATATTCATGTGTTATTGACTGTTGTCAACAAGAAAAAGAATAAAAACAATACCATTCTCCTAGTTAATTCAGAACTAGTCTACTTATTTCTCTTTGGAACTCTGAAATATATTCCCAAGTTATGGACTATTCTGAGAATTAAGAGAAATGCTTACCTGTTGTTTGTTACTTTGGCAGGCTGCACTCAAATGCTTAAACCACTGCATTGCATTCATTCTATTCCCAGCTTGAAACTTGTATGAATTTCCTAAAATTACCAAAAACAAAGGGAACATAAAAATTTAAGGACTATGCCATATAATAATTCTGCCAGATATTAAAGAATAAACTTAACATAACTAGAGTTTTCAGTTTCAGAGTTCTGTTCATTTAACACTTGATTTTCCAATACAATAACAAGAGACACATTCATATGCTATCATATATTCAGAAAGTCATTGTTTCACAGCTTATGAATTAGGAGAAATAATTTTGTCTCCTTTTAGATGCTCTTTCGAATAAAGTACATCTTAATAAAACAACTGTGTGGCTTCCATAAATTTGTGTGGAAAAGACTGCAGAATATTGGTTCTTTAAATGTTAAATGTTAATACTAAGTTTTTACATGGCAAATGCTCCAACATATTTAACACCTAAACATTATTTAATATGATTAAGGATTAATCAGATAACTTCAATATTGGCTATGCTTTTAGTCTTTAGTTGCAAGACATTTGTCAATATTATTACAGATTTCTAATACTGTTGAGGGCTCTCTGTGAAAATTTAAGAGGCATCTTTTTACTTTCAGGAAATTATAAATTCATCTATGTTGTATTTAGTAGCTCCTATATTGACTCTAATTCAAAATGGCACATAAGGATATTTTATATGATTGTATGTATTAAGGTGAGTAGGTAATAAACTGAGAAAAGAAAGAATTCATGTACTATAGGCTGCTGTAAGTTAAGTTTTATTCCCTTTTTTCATTGACCCAAGTTCTCTCATGTCACAATTTTTGCTGAATTCTATCTTTTTCTTTATAACTACATTCAATGGCTCAAGAGCCTGACTATATTTAAGCATTATATAGCTTTTCTTTGAGATTCTAACTCTCAAAGAACTTTTTCACTTTCAGAAGCGCTTGTTTCTTTCTTCACCAAATGTTTATTAGTCAAGTAATATTGTTTTTCTTATTGAACTCAGATGTAGACATCAGGCCAATCTGAACACAAGGCACATCTACAATTAAGCCGGTCATAGCTACAATTTATCTACTCTCTCCTGCCCCCCAAAAGATTATTAGTATAGACTTCATAAAAACTTTGGCTACAGGAAATAGTTCTGTTAAGCACACTAAGAAAAACTGAAGGAAAACAAAGAACTGATTAACTAAATCCAATGAAAATGATCTCATTTGAAAATGTAATTTTATGAATAATACCTTTGGTATTTTGAGGGGATGGGGCTTTGAATTCAGAATGTTGAGTAGGCAGTCCTTACTCTGTAAATCAATCTATTTAATCTAAAAACAAGACATTTTGGTATTATTATTTTTTCCTGCATCCAACATTATTTAATTTTTTTTTTTTACTATAACATCCAGGCCGGGCGCGGTGGCTCACGCCTGTAATCCTTGCACTCTGGGAGGCCAAGGTGGGCGGATCACTCAAGCTCAGGAGGTCGAAACCAGCCTGAGCAAGAGCGAGACCTTGTCTCTACTATAAATAGAAAGAAATTAATTAGCCAACTAAAAATATATAGAAAAATTAGCCAGGCATGGTGGCGCATGCCTGTAGTCCCAGCTACTTGAGAGGCTGAGGCAGAAGGATCATTTGAAACCAGGAGCTTGAAGTTGCTATGAGCTAGGCTGATGCCACAGCACTCTAGCCAGGGCTCCAAATTGATACTCTGTCTAAAAAAAAAAAAAAGGCAAAAAAAACACTATAATGTCCTAAATGTGACCTATCTGCTGGTACAAAATGCATAAACAAAGGTCAAAAAATAGTTGTAAAGTCAATAAAAGGTAATATATTTCAGTTGTGAGTTGCAGGAGTAGAAGATTCTGAGCAGATATGAAAGATTCTCCTTTCTGGCCTACTTTGTGGTACTTGTCAACAGCTGGCAGTTGTTACGAAGGAAGAGTAGCCACCACTTCCAGATCTCTTCTGATGGACCCTGAGGTATCCCCTACAGGCACAGGCAGGGTAAGGAGGTACGATGTGATTCTACACAGCCCACCCTCCAATTCCGCTCAACCACTTTACAAACTCCAATGGTCAATAGCCAATTATTTTAGTCATATGTCTCTATATATTCTATGTAAAGTATTATGATTAATTTGGAGAGTGATTTGAGCCAAATAACCAATTAATGTAGGTAACAGAATAAATGTCACTTAAGGAAAACTTTGCCATTTTCAGAACTTAAGAATAACAATCTATTTCAAGGTATAAAGGGGTACTGCCTATACGGCAAGTCCCTGGCAATTTAAAATAACAGTGGGCTATATATTTTTACGTTCCCACCTTCCCTCCCTCTCTTCCTAGTTAGCTGTCTAGGGATTAACTGGACTTTGAATTTTCAAGCTTATGACCATGAAGCAAAGAAAATAAGCTCTAAAAATATTGATATCATTAAAATACATTATGCCACAAAGATGTTCCTCAATAGATAAAACTACATTAACACTTCCCTTGTTGAGTATTCCAGTTAAACTAGTTTTGGCAGAATGGAAGTTATGTATATGTGGTATCTTAAACCCTAGTTATTCTAATAACTCACCTTTCTCAGAGTCAGTCAGCAGGAAGAGATCTGGATGTTCTGGGTCATCAGCCATCATCACCATCCATCCTACCACAGAGACGTTCTTATTTGATGTGGATTTGAACTGAGAGATAAAAACATAATTAGTGGAAACACAAAATATATGCCTCATTCTAAGCTAAAATTAAGTATTAGAGTGTGTATTTTCAGTTTCTCCTGATGAGAGATAATGACTTCATGTAAGTCCCAATCAGCTTGGTATATTTTTCTACTAAATTCCATGTCAGCATGCCCTCTTTTAGATAAGTCTCCTCCTTTCTAGACCCTTCCCAGCTTCAACTCTTCATCAAAACCTGTCTTATTCTCCATTCCCAGACAGCATGATCTCTTAGTAAATTTGATAAATTCATCTATGTTGTTTTTCTTGAATTACTGTGCTACCCTTTACAGAAAACGCACATGCATTTTAGTAGTTACGTTATCTTCAACCTGATGATTTAATTATAATTCTCAATTGTATTTCTCCAAAAAAGGGATATTCTTAGCATGTCTATTATTTTTGTAGTTAACTATTCTTTTATTATTATTATTTTAGTTATAATGTACTTCTTTTTGTAAACCTGAGAAAGAGTGCTTATAAAAGAACAGAAAATTAGATCAATCTCATCATGAACATAAACACAAATTTTAATATCAAATAAAATACTGATAAATTGAATCTAGTAGTGTACCAAAAAGCTGACACATGGTGAACAAGTTGGATGTATCCCTGGAATGTGAGGTTGCTTTAATCCTAAAAATCAATTAATGCAACTAAAGTTGAGTTTATTTCAAGAAAACAAGGTTAGTTTAACTTTATAAATATTATTAAATTGCCATATTAACTGATTAAAGGAGGGAAAAAAACATATGATCAATTCAATAGATGCTAAAAAAAAGGGGCCTTTGCTAAAATACAATGCATATTTATGATAAGGACTTAGCCAACTAGGAATAGAAAGAACATCCTAATTGAATAAAGAATATATATTGAAAACAAAACAAAAAACCCACACCAAAAAACCAAAACAAAGCAGTGGGTGGGGGGAAACCCCCAAAAGACAAACCCTGTAGGACACATGCTCAAGGGTAAAATGCTAAAAAACAATTCAAAATCAGTATCAAGAATGTCCATCACTGCTACTTCCACTCAATCCTGACTCAGAAGACTTAGCTCAATAGAACAAAAAACAAAGAAAGGTATAAGGTTAAGAAGGAAATCAGTCACAAATGATACTATTATCTACACAGAAAATCCACCAAAATCTATCAAATTAATAAGAAAGATTAACAAGGTTGCTGAGAAAACATCAAAATAAAAGTCAGCTGTAATTTTATATACTAGAAATATAAAGGTCAATTAAAAAAAGGGTACCTAGGAATACCTGGATCAAAAGACAAAGGAAAAGTATAAAAGACACAAAAGAAGACCTAAATCAATGGAGAAATACTATGAAATAAAGAAAAAGGTTCAATGTTGTAGAAAAAAATAAATTTTTCCTAAATTAATCTATACATTCAGTGTCATTTCAACAGAAATTCCGATAGGGTTTTATGTGGAAGTGGGCGAGCTAATTCTAAAATTTATATGGAAGAGCAAAGAACCAAGAATAGTCAAGACACTCCTAAGAAAGAATTACATTAAGACTTGCCCTGTTACACATCAAGGTTTATAAAACTACTAAAAAAAGAAAATAACTATGTGAGGTGATGGATATGTTAATCTGCTTGATTGTGGTGACCATTCCACAATGTATATGTACTAAAAACAAAATTGTACACCTTACAGATACACAACTTTTATCTGTCATTTGTACCTCCACAAAGCTTAAAGGAAAAAAAAAACACTTACAATAATTGAAATTATGAGTTATTGGGACAAGGACAGATCAAGAGACCAATGGAAGTCTAGAAAAGAATCTGTGCATAAAGATGCAAACTCACACGACAAGCAAGCTCTGCAGATCAGTGAAAGTAAAATGAAATTTTCAGTAAATGGTGCCGGGAAAATTAGTGATCTGTGCAAAAAATCATGAAAATGAATGCCAATTTATATCACACATATCACACCCACACCCTGGTTCTAACTCCAGATGAATAAATGATTTTAAAGCAAAACGCAAAACTTTAATAATACAGTAGAATATGTAAATGACTCAGGTTAGAGATGGATTTTTAAAATATGACTTAAGAAGTATTAACCATAAAGGAAAAGAGAGAAAAAATTTCTTTAAAATTAAGAACTCTTCACTAAAAGACACCATAAAGAGAGTGAAACGATAAGTCAGACAAACTGGAAGAAGATATTTCCAGCTTTCTAGCAACAAATAACTGCTGAAAGATTACTATCCAGAATATATAAAGAATTTTTATCAATTAGAATAAGAATAGGCCAAATATTTACACAGGCATTTCACAGAAGAAAAAACATTAAAGACTGATAAATATGAAAAAAATCTCAAACTCCTTAAGGAATCAGGGGTATAAAATGTAAAATCACAAGGTACCATTTCACATATACTAGATCAGGCCTAATTAAAAAGCCTGACTATAATAAGTATGTGGAAGTTATGGAACTTCATTATGCTACTGGTCAGTATGTAAATTAATTTGGCATTTTCTTGTAAAGTGGAACATTTGCACTCCAGCTACATAATTGAGAGAGCCTGTGCACAAAAATATTCAGAGCATTATTAGTAAAAATAGCAAAAAAACTGGAAACCATGCAAATATCAATAGTAAAGTGATAAATAAATTATGGTACATTCATGAAATGGAAGACCAGTCAGTTGTTAAAAAGAGTAAATGAAAGCTATAGCATATGTGAAGCCATTCAGGTACAGTTAAAAAAATCAAACAGTGTATTGTATAAGGAAGTACATATGATAAAACTCTAAAGAAAAACAAGGCACGAAATTCATGACAGTGACAGACAACAGGTATGGTAGATAGGAAGGAAGGGGATGCCATGTGGGAAGGGATTGACGGTTCAGGTAATGTTCTGGTTCTTATGTGAGGTAGAGAGTATATAGGTGTACATTTTCTTTATTATGCTTTAAAATGCATATGTACATTACATCTTTTGTACGTATGATATGTTTTACAATTAAAGGAAATGGGAAAAAGAATGAAAAGAGCGTATTTGTAACATCATGGAAATGAAAAATGAAAGCTAAAGAAGTCAGGAGTTTTAATACCATGAAGAATAAAATTGGCAATACCACAGAACTGCTGATTCGACAGCTTATAATTTACTTCAAAGGGACAGCACAGTTTCTAACAGTCTTTTCCTACCCCTCAGTTTCTGTGCCTCAAATTGCTTCTTTTTTCAAAAAATAAAAAAATAAAGGCTGGGCACAGTGGCTCACACCTGTAATCCTAGCACTCTGTGAGGCTGAGGTGGGAGGATCGCTTGAGCTCAGGCGTTCGAGACTAGCCTGAGCAAGAGCAAGACCCCATCTCTATGAATAACAGAAAAAATTAGCCAAGCAACTAAAAATAGAAACAAAAAATTAGCCAGGTGTGGTAGCAAGCACCTGTAGTCCCAGTTACTCAGGAGCTGAGGCAGGAGGACTGCTTGAACCTAGGAGTTTGAGGTTGCTGTGAGCTAGGCTGAGGCCACTGCACTCTAGCCCGGGCAACAGAGTCAGACTCTGTCTCAAAAAAAAAAGTAACTCAAGCAATAGAAGCCCCTTCTTACAGAGAGATAAAATATGGGGTGCTGCCCTCTTGACCTATTTCTATGCATTTACACCAGAGGCTTTTTTGTGTAATTGTTATTCCTGGTTTTTATATACTAATGGGGATTATATTTACACTCTAATTTGTGTTTTTCACCTATTAGTAACTATTTCCTTGTTGATAAGTATTCTTGGGTGTTTCCAGATTTCTGTTATTATAAACATTACAGGAATATTCTACAGATATCTTTGCACACCTGTGCAAGGATTTCTGAAGGACAGATTCTCAGATAAGGAACTGAGATGGAGCAGGGACCCCTCTTAGGGGGCCTGCTGGGTGTCCCAAGCCTGGAAATAAAGAAAAATCTTGAGTCCCTTCAGGGGAAGTCCTGGGTATCTGGATAGCCTTGAAAAGTGAGTGAGCAACCAGATGAGAATAATGGCCCCTCCAAGGAAGCCAGAGGTGTTTTGGTTCCCTAAAGAAACTAAAAGTTGCAGCCGGGCGTGGTAGCTCACGCCTGTAGTCCTAGCACTCTGGGAGGCTGAGGCGGGAGGATCGTTTGATCTCAGGAGCTCGAGACCAGCCTGAGCAAGAGCGAGACCCCGTCTCTACCAAGAATAGAAAAAATTAGCCAGGCATGGTGGCGCATGCCTGTAGTCCCAGCTACTCGGGAGGCTGAGGCAGGAAGATCGCTTGAGCCCAGGAGTTTGAGGTTGCTATGAGCTAGGCTGACGCCATAGCACTCTAGCCTGGGCAACAGAGTGAGACTCTATCTCAAAAAAAAAGAAATTAAATAATGGCATCTTAATGTATGTTCTTGAGTTGATTTTCAGAAATTCCCATCAGATGGAAAATGCACACGAGGTTCGTGAACTGAGCAATTGAACTGTGACTGCCGTGCTTTGTTCTAAATTTCCCTAAGGGGCCTGTCACATCCATCTTAACATTCCTTTCCAGTAATCTAAGAATCTCTGAATCCAATCCATCCGTACCCCTATACCCCTTTTAGGATATCCCATCCTTCTGGGCCAGGCCAAAGTATAACCTCCATGTACTGATTTGCAATTTTGCCACCTGAAAATGTACTCCTGTTTTTAAAATCCCTGGCTAATAAGTCACCTGGACGTTTGGGTTTTAAGTGTTTGCTGCCCACACATACTCCTTTACATGTGCCCTGCAAATAAAATAAAGCCTCTTTCTTCCACTGCAACTCTTGTCTTCAGTGTCTGGCTTTACTGCAGCAAGTGAGTGGACCCCAGTTTGGTTCAACAATAGAATTGCTGGATATTATTAAGTTAAATACTGACTAGGACTGTCCACTACAAGAACAATGCCAATTTAGATTTCTGTCAACCATGAATGATAGTCTGTTTCTCTACATCATGACCAATGTTGTATTATCAATCTTTAAAATTTTTGTCTAATGGTCAAAAAAAGGTGTTCTTTAATATGCATTTTTTGATAACTAGTGAGGTTAATCATCTTTTCATGTTTATTAGCCATTTGTATTTCATCTTCTATTTATCTCCCTTTTCCATTTTTCTACTTTTCTGTTTTATTCTTACTGAGTCATGGAAGATCTTTTATATGTTACAGATTTTTTTTTCAGGTGCAGTGTTGGTTTTAAAATTTTAATTAAACAGTATTTAGTCACTCATTACCATGCAGTGATAGGTTCAAACATATCTTTAAAATATATATTTTTTTACAATGAGTACACTTTCATTGAATATTGTTTTTACAATGAATATGCTTTCACTTTTAAACATTGAGAAACAGAGACATAACAAAATAACAGTCTCTATTCTCTATTTCCAGGCACTCTATCTTCCCAAGCTTACTCTGCCCCTCACAGGCAAAATAATACTAAAATAAAAAAAAAAAAAGCATACTAAAATAAAGGTATGTAGGCTTGCAGATTTCTGCCTTCTGTATTTATATACATATATGAACAGGTATATGTTCATCGGTGACTTTTTTCCTCCTCCAGCTTTTTATTTTGAAAAAGTTCAAACTATAGAGAAGTTGAAAGAATGCCACAATGATTAGTCATATACCCTTAATCTACATTTTGCATTTGTTTGATCTCTTTGAACACTCAAATGCAAGTTGCATACATTATAACATCGAATCCAGAATATTTCAACATGTATTTCCTAAGAATAAGAATGTATTCCTACACAATCACAATATAAGTATCACATCTAAGAAATCTGACACAAAGTCCATACTAAAATTTCAATTGTCCCATTAATGACCTTTATAAGGTTATTTTTTTTTAAAATTTCACTCCGGGATTCAACCAAGGAACATAAATGCATTTAGCTGTAAAGTATTTTTAAATCTAGAAAAATCCTCCTTGTCCCCCAACTCTCTACTCTGCCAAAATTTTTTTTAATTTCAAATTATTAACGGGGTACAAGTATTTTTGTTACATGGATACCTTGTATTAATACAGTGCTTAAGTTAGGGCTTTCGGTATGCCTGTAAATTTCGGTCTTTTTAAGAATCTAGGCCAGTTGTCTCACAGAACGTCCTACAATCTGGATTTGATTATTTCCTCATGATAAAATTCATGGTTAACATTCATGGTTAAACATTTTGGCAAGAACACAATATAGGTAGGTGCTGTATTTATATAATGATTTTAATCCTTTATCTGTTGCTTATATATAGCAGATATTTTCTTCCAATTTGTTATTTTAGCTTTGTTTAAAAACAATTAAAAAAATTTTTTCCCTTTATTGCTTTTAGTTCTGTGCCATATCTCTTTTATCCCAAAATTAATACTAAATAGAGACATGGCCATGTCTGTATACCCTCTATCCTATTCTTATAATTCATTCTTTAATCATAATAGTTTTAATTAGAAAAGATGAGAAATACAGTCCATTTCCTTGGTATTCAATTTGATTTTCTCACAACCCACTATGCTTTAATTTCAAAACATTTCACAGATACTTATCAGAAACCTCACAATTAAAAATCCAAATATATTAGTAATTCATTATGTTTAAGTAGCAATGCAAAACACAAAATGATATTTAACGTATGCATTAGATAACAAATTCAGTTATAACTTCTCTAATTTGGCCTTTTTCTAATTAAAACAAAAACAATTTCATTTTGAGTAACTACTTCTTTGTAATAGTCAACTAAGTGAAATCCAACCAATAACTATCTCAAAGTGGCTATATGAAGTTAGTTGGTCTATATCTGGAAGACAAAGGATTTACTTTAACTTTATCAACCTTCTTCCCCCACTGTAAGTACTATAGTTAAATAGAGGTAATGACTCTGCAAAATGTTCCAGCAAACCTAATCTGTGTAATTTTGTAGGGTATGTGGCTGTTACAATCAATTTGATCACAATACCAAAAAATAAATATTCACAGAATAATCCCCATGATCACACACTCAATCCTTTACCTTAATGCAAGAACTGTCTAAACAATTATAACATGATAGTGAATGACAAAGTAGTACTTAAGAACATGCACGATTCCATTCAGGTATAGTACAAAAATGAAATGTATTAATTGACAGAGGCAGGCTGTGGTATGGTTGATTAGGAAGGCAATGCTACCTTAGGGCACTTCCCACATTCATTTAAACCAAAATGTCCTCTTCTGTACTTCTGGTTTGATTAAATGGCTAAAATTCTGAGAATAAAGAAGAGTTTCTCTGAATTATGCAATATCATTTGGGTAATTTATAAGTAGAAAAAGGACTTGAATTTTTCTTTACCAGTTTACCACATAATTTCCCCCAATATATAATTTAGAAATAAAATTCCTCTTAAAGGGATTTTACTAATGCAAAAGAAAAATTATTCTTCCTTTCAAAGATTGATTGTATCACAAAATAGCATGCAAAAGAGATTTACAGGAAGATTATACATGGTGAAAACAGCATCGAGAAGCCTCTTTTAAGTAATAGGAAGCACAAGAAAGTGGATTGTAGTAACTATTGTGATCACTCATTTCTCTTCACTGTTGGGAAAAATCACTGAATCAGAGATTGCGGTGGCAAGAACTTTAGATGCTGGTCTTAAATTTTCATTTTGCTGATTAGTAACTGAGACTCCAGGGCAAGGCAACACTTTTTTTATTTTTTGGAGACAGAGTCTTGCTCCATTGCCCAGGCTAGAGTGCTATGGCGTCAGCCTAGCTCACAGCAACCTCAAACTTCTGGGCTCAAGCAATCTTTCTGCCTCAGCCTCTTGAGTAGCTGGGACTACAGGCATGCACCACCATGCCAGGCTAATTTTCTCTATACAGTTTTAGTTGTCCAGCTAACTTCTTTCTATTTTTAGTAGAGATGGGGTCTTGCTCTTGCTCAGGCTGCTCTTGAACGCCTGACCTCGAGTGACCCGCCTACCTCGGCCTCCCAGAATGCTAGGATTACAGGCGTGAGCCACCACGCCTGGCCTCCAAAGCAACAGTTTTGAACCATGTTCTAAACCAGAAACCCAGGTCTGAGAAAACTTTGATGCCAAGATAGATATCTATAATGTGCAGTTTTGGCATTTGCAATGGAAAAAATAGTATTCAAAAAAGGAACTTAAAAATTTAGAAGTTATTCCAAAGATCTTCTTTGGAATGGTCTTACTAAATAAAAATAATTTGATCACTGTATTCATACAAGGAGTAAGTGTAAAATACTTCTAGATTAGTAGGTGGGAAAAAAACAGAGCAAAAACTCTTGTGGCTTATCCAGGCATGGTGGCGCGTGCCTGTAGTTCTAGCTACTTGGGACGCTGAGGTGGGAGGATCGCTCAAGCCCAGGAGTTTGAGGTTACACAGTTTGAGCTATGATCACACCACTGCATTCTACCTTGGGCAACAATAAGAGACTCTATCTCTAAAAAACAAAACAAAACAAAACAAAACAAAGTCCCTTGCATCCCATTAGGGCTACTTTCTTTACAACCACAAAGAGGCTATGAAACTATGCCAAAAATTTAGAGAAGGTATACTTACATGTTTTCTTTCTGTAGCTTTTAGAGATTTGGCAGCATAGTAAAAAAGTTGTGTCCCACACAAAGCTACCCAATATTTCGTCCAAGAGGCTACCTGGAAAGGACAAACACAACAACATACTATTAAAGTGCTACTGGCTTCTCAGTTTATCTGCCTTCTTAGTGCCAATGATCCACTTCACTTCAGCTATTGAAGGCCTAACCTTAGAGCTGTTATGTCACTTCTGAAATCTCAAATATTCCTACCACTTCCAGCTAATATACTGTAATATTCTCATTCAGATAATTCTTAATCTCATCAAGAATGCTATTTACTTTTCAATATTATCTAGTATTGCCACTGCCCCCTCCAATCTTGTATCTTCCTTCTCCTTTCTTCACGTCTATATGTTAGCATACATTCCAGGGTCCAAAACTATATCCATTTGCTTCCAAATACTTTAATCCCATTACCCTTCTCTCCTGATAAAACCCTAACTCTAGTCAAACTTAAACATCTGATTACTTGGTACCACATCATAGTAGCTGAATACTGCTGGAGAAAGCATACAATTGTGTCAATGATAAAATTAGGATCACCAATCTCAAGTGGAAATTAATAGTACTTTCCTTTTACCAATCAAGTCATTTCTCTCTCTTTCTCTCAATCTGGAGACAACTATTTCATACCTTCTCCTCAAAATTTTCATACTCTCCCTCCCAGGATGTCACTGCATACCTCCTACAGAAAAATAGATGAAATCTGGTGAGAACTACTTCATTTTTCCAGCACCAATTCCACTGAACTACCTATTTGTAGACTCACATACTCAGACTTTCTTTCTGAGCCAACAGAATTGTTAACCCTAATTATATCTAAAGACAAACTCAACTTTCCTTTTATGTCCTAGATATCTACTATCTCTCACTTTGCTAAGAAACCTGCTTTTGCAGTTAATTCTCTCTGTTGCATCTCAATTTCTCTCCCTCTACCAACATTATACAAATGAGCCTTACCAGTACTCTCATCTTTAAAATCCCTCCTTTGATCCATCTCCTCATCCCTCAGATACCATCCAATTTCTGTGCTCCTTTTCACAGCATAACTTCTTGCAAGGCTCTTTCCAATTCTTGTCTGTACTTCTATTTTGCCCATTTTCTACTTACTTTACTTCATTTGGCTTTCTGGCTGAGAACACTGCCATCAAGGTCTGATGACTATAATTTTACCAAAGCCTCTTACACAGTCAGCCTCTTAGCAGCATCTGACCCAGCTGACCACTCCTTTCTTCTTGAACTATTTTATATAACTGCTAGGCTTCTGGGAAAACAGTTCCTTAGTTTTCCTCTACACTCTTCTTGTAGGAGACCTTTAATGCTACAGAGCTCTACCTACAGCCCTTTTTTCTTCCCAGCTACACTTCCTAGATAATCTATTTCATTCAGTTCCATACTTCAAATACTGTTTGTATGCTAATGACTCCTAAATCTCTATCCCTGGATACTACCTCTCTGCTGAGAGAACTCCTGAACACTTTTCGAAGAGCCAAACTGTTATCTCCACTTGAATGTTTAATAAGCATATCACACTGAACTTGGCCAAGACTTAACTGCCCTCTCCATTTCAATTAATGTCCCCAACATCCACCCAGCTCAGTCCCCAAACCTAGAAGTTATCTTTATTTCCGTTTTCTCTCTTATTCATCACATCTAACGTATCATCAGACAACTCTGGTTTTTGTCCCTTACCTCATCTCCTCCACCTCCCCCAATTTCAATGCTTCAACTACACAGGCCTCCCTGTCTCTTGAACTCTAGATTTTCACAAGACTAATTCACCTTTCTCACTCAGATCTCAGCTCAAATGCCTTGTTATGGTGACTTCCCTCCTCACCCCATCATTCTGTATCCTGTGATCTTATTTTAAGGACTTAATCTCTGTTTCTCCTTATTGGAATGTAATCTTTATAGGGTAGGCACTTTATCTTATCTGGTTCACTGCTCTATTCCTAGCACCTGGCACACAACAGGTATGGTAAAGCCTTAAGTGACATGCTATTCTTAGTTTACTAGCTGGTCTAATATGGCTTCTTGATTGTATGTGCTTTTGGTTTACTGTGATATAAGCAGCAAAATAAGATTAGATGGAAGCTATTTTTATATTTTAAGAAGCTCTCATACCTTTAAAAGCGTTAAGTGTGGATATACATTAAAGGTTTTATACTTCAAATTTGAGAAAAGAGAAAAAAATCTTTCTTTAGTAGTCAAACCACTATGCTGGTGGTGAGGGAAAAACAAACTTCTTTGTTATATATAAAAAGTTTTATTCTACTAAGCTTCTTTTTATTTTCTCCAATATAGTTATGGTTTGGAAGATATTTAATATCTAGGTTCTATTTTATGTAGGAAAATAAAATTGCATTACAAAGATTTAAATAAGCCGATGAAACAAAATTAGTCAAATTCTATTTTTAGGGTTGTTACTCTCTGTTTTTCCTAAACTTATTACTAAAATACTTCTGAATGACATACTTTCACAGGTCTCTAAGAAATAATCTCGTATAAGAACTACAATAGAGGGTAAAGAAAAGCACAGGAGTACCTTGATTTAAGCAGCCCTAATACATGATTTAATTAAAATCTATATGGCAAGTACAGTAACACTTTAAGAAACATGGTGCTGGCCGGGCGCGGTGGCTCACGCCTGTAATCCTAGCACTCTGGGAGGCTGAGGTGGGAGGATCGCTCAAGGTCAGGAGTTCGGAACCAGCCTGAGCAAGAGTGAGACCCCCGTGTCTACTATAAATAGAAAGAAATTAATTGGCCATCAAAAAATATATGTAGAAAAATTAGCCAGGCATGGTGGCACATGCCTGTAGTCCCAGCTACTCGGGATGCTGAGGCAGGAGGATCGCCTGAGCCCAGGAGTTTGAGGTTGCTGTGAGCTAGGCTTATGCCAAGGCACTTTAGCCCGGGCAACAGAGTGAGATTCTGTCTTAAAAAAAAAAAAAAAAAAAAAAAAGAAAGAAACATGGTGAGGTAAATGTGCACACTAGTCTCTCCTCCATTTATCCATGGTTTCACTTTCTGTGGTTTTATAGTTACCCATGGGCAACCCTGGTCCAAATATATTAAATGGAAAATTCCACAAATAAATAATTCTTAAGTTTTAAATTGTGCATCATCCCAAGTAGCCTGATGAAATCTCACTATGCAGTCCTGATCTGTCCTACCTAGGACATGAATCTTCTCTTTGTCCAGCATCTCTACACTGTCTATTATACCTGCCTGTCAGTCACTTAGTGGCCTTCTCATTATCAGACTGACTGTCATGGTACCTTGGGGTGCTTGTATTCCAAAAACCCTTATTTTAGCAAGTGCAAGAACAGTGATGCTGGCAATTCAGGTATGTCAAAGAGAAGCCGTGAGTGCTTCCTTTAAGAGAAAAGATAAAAGTCTTGATTTCATAAGGAAAGAAAAGTCATATGCTGAGGCTGCTAAGATCTACAGTAAGAGCAAATGTTCTGCCTGAGAAATTGTGAAGAAGGAAAGAAATCCGTGCTATTGTTGCTACTGCACCTCTAACTGCAAAAGTTACGGCCACAGCTGTGATCAGTGCTTGGTTAAGATGGGAAAGTCATTACATTTGGGGTGGAAAGCACGAACAGAAACGTGTTTCATTACTATCTGTTGTTTCAGGTATCCACTGGGGGGGGGTCTTAGAATATATTGCCCATGAATAAGGGTGAAGTATTTTATTTTAAATTATTTCAAGTCTATTATATATCTGGTTTTATTTCAATTGTCTTAGTACTTTTTAGGGTCTTATACATTTGCATATTTTTAGAGGTGTATTAAAATACACTGAAATCTTACTGTAGGTTTTTTGCCTTCTTTTAACAAAGTTTTTCTCCTGAGAACACCTTGAATAGTAACAGCTCCTGGATATAAATGTACTGCCAAATCTTCGGATTCTGCAGAACTGTAACAATAAAATGAAGAAAAGAACACACAAGGGCTTTTGTCCATAGTAGTCATCAAGTAGGTACTTAAATAAAATGTAATTATTCATAAATTATT
Organism: Lepilemur ruficaudatus; assembly: GCA_963574885.1. Classification (NCBI taxonomy): domain Eukaryota; kingdom Metazoa; phylum Chordata; class Mammalia; order Primates; family Lepilemuridae; genus Lepilemur; species Lepilemur ruficaudatus. The sequence continues at coordinate 25,859 of CAUYRT010029424.1, forward strand.
CTTTTAAAACTCTGTTACTTTATTGAGAGCTGAGAAGACACTGACAATTTTAAAGGTTTATTAATCTGAAATTTATAAGCTGTCACAAAATTAGGAAGTTATTCAAGTCAGCAGATGGTTAAAAAACACACATTTTATGACATTTGAACACGTATAATTTAGAAAGAATGCAATAATTCATGTCAGTAAAGATTAAACATTTAAGATTTTTTTTTTCCTTCTTCTTAACATGCCACAGTGCATCACTGTTTTCCCCATTAGAAACTTTAAGTCCTGGTAGGAAAGATGAGGATTCTGTTTGTTAAAAGTATTTAAGTTTATAAAACTGAAAATAAAAATAGTAGAAGCTTAAAAAGAAAAAAAAGAAAGAGAAAACACACGCTTAATTTACTTCTAAAATAGCAGAAAGAAGTAGTAAGGCAACAATATATTTAAAAAAATTAGCTTTCTGCAATAAATTTTAATGACATTTAAATGCTGTTGATGCATAAGTGTTTGATTATGGTCTAACAGCTCTCTAAGAAAGGAATAATTCTCAAACTCAAGATTTCTTTATTATATATCTTTAAAAAACCATCACAAAACAATCAACATTTTAATATCTTTCCCCAACTGATTTAAGGTTCAATATTTAAAACAAGAATGATTCTTACATGAGCCAATTAAACATACACACTGATAAAAACTATCATTCCCTGGTGACTTGACATGAGCTGCAGAATTCTTACAACAGCAAAGAAAACTGAAGTTTGCTAAGTTTATTCCTTTGTGATTATTTAGGTGTCTTCAAAGTGACTTAAAAACCTAGAAAACAGTAGAAATTTCATGCAAGAGCTATTTATATTCAAGGAGGTATTCACAAGGGGATTCGACACCATCAAATTGACATAAAGTTTGCTATTTTGTTGTATTATGAATTGCTTGATTACCCATTACCACTAGACCCCATTCCCCCAATCAATGTACCATCTTTATTTGCCTCCACAGCTAGTACAGTGTAGAAAGAGATCCAATTTAACTAGGTGAACAACTGAATGAACATGAGTTTAATTATACAAATATTACTTAATGAAACAGACTTGTCTAAATTTAGGACTTGTGGTTTCTCTGAAAAACTTTTTTATTTTTAATTTTTATTTTTTTTGAGACAGAGTCTCACTCTGTTGCCTTGGCTAGAGTGCCGTGGTGTCAGCCTAGCTCACAGCAACCTCAAACTCCTGGGCTCAAGTGATCCTTCTGTCTCAGCCTCCCGAGTAGCTGGGACTACAGGCATGTGCCACCATCCCTGGCTAATTTTTTCTATATATATTTTTAGTTGGCCAATTAATTAATTTTTATTTTTAGTAGAGACAGGGTCTCGCTCTTGCTCAGGCTGGTTTCGAACTCCTGACCTTGAGTGATCCTCCTGCCTCGACCTCCAAGAGTGCTAGGATTACAGGTGTGAGCCAAGGCGCCCGGCCTGAAAAACTTTTTTAAAACAGACAAATCAAATGTAGATTTATTAGCAAAGCAAAAGCTTTAATTGCAGCTTATGAATAATCAGATTTTTATATTGCTCATTCAATAACTAGCAGCATTAGAAAAAAAGATGTGTGCAGTTAAAAGCATACCAACTTGGAAGCATTTAAAAAACACGACATAAAGATGCAAGTGTAGCAACTAGCCCTGTGGATCAGAAAGAACAGTTCAAATTTATCTCTATATTAAATCTTGGAAATAAAGTTTTTCTGCACAATTTGTTTAGTTTTTAAATCAATTAGTTGAGAAACAGAACTAATGTCAGACCACACCCATGTAAGCCAATCACCAACACCAGAAAGGAGTTCTGTGATCCCTGAATGCAGGGGAGTTGTACCTGCTGGCCTTCATGTGGCTTCGATAGCCATTTCGTGCCACTCTTGTCACCGGGCCGAGAGAATGGTATAATCTGTTCCTGTTGGATTCCATTATAAATTGTATATATTACATATACTTTTATTCACACAATCATCGATACCTACAACAGCATAATAATTTCTTCATGTAACATAGCTTTCTAAATCTTACAAAAGGATGGTATATGATTTTTCCTTTCTTTTTTTTAAAGCATGCAGCATAGATTTCAAAAAATTTTTTCTTCTATTGACACTAGAAATACTTATAGGTATTTAGTACATACCGTATCTTTATGTATACATTCACTTTAACAAATCTACTAAAGGAATTAAAGAGTTACTTATAGCCAAATAATATAAAAACCTAAAAAATCCTTGAAAAATCCTTAAGTTTCTATTATACTTCTTGGATTCCAGTTTGACTATGATGCCTGGATTTATATAAAAATTCCATTTTTATTATATGTCCCTATGAAGACACCTAAAAGCAATGTGGCTTGTAAACTTGAAATTAATGAGGAAAACCTTATTTTCCTCTTTATCCTTTATATTAAGTCAAAGAAAACTTAAAAGAGATGAACTGAGTAACATCAGGTAATATACTGTTTCTATATCAACTGAAAAAGTCAATAAATGATAAAATATGGTTTGAGTTAATATAATTTATCCAAAATGGCATATTATACTTAACACAAAGGAAATAAACACAGAAACATAAACACTAATACTTCTTTGCCTGGGAAGAGCTAAAAGTAGCACTGCTGATAAATAATATTCAAAAGAAAAAGCATTATTTTAGCAACTTAAGCAATAATATATTTGATCTCTCTCTAGAAAATAAGAACAGAAAATGGCAAGTTAACATTCAGAGTACTATTTTCAAGTTCACTGTTCACAAGTAAGGTAAATCCTAGTTCTTTATTCACTTTTTATTATTGCATGTTTGAATCTTGCTGGGCAGCATTCATTTAACTGTTCTTGAAATGTTCCAAGAGCCGCTGATTTAAACTTGGCATAGGCACAGATTTTTTTTAGCTATAAATGTCTGCAAAGCAAAACATTTGTCATAAAAGAAAAATATTGTTTTGAGATGTGAAGGTAATACTGTTATAAATACTATCTTCATTGCTTGATCCTTTATTATGCTGAAAGAAAAAAAAATACTGTCTTCATAAGTAACCTGCTGGAATGAGAACAGATCATTTAACACACCATTCTGGTTACTCACTTAACTCAAGCAATCTAAGAAACAATTTTGTTAATCAATATTTTTTACCTAAAGATTACAATATACTCTATAAATCAAATGTGATAGTATTATGATCATTCTAGAGGGAAAGACAATTTGTGCAAATTCAGACAGCATGCCAGAATCAACTCTTGTGTTTTTCCCCTTTTAGGCAAACCAAAATAAAGAGATTTCAAGTAAAAGTTGGAAGAGATAGAATATATAAAAACAAATCGTTAAGAATCCTCCAAAACAAAGAACAATCTTGGGAGCACTGATAATTAGAGTAGAAAGGATCAAAACTACTTTGAAATATAGGGCTTATAAATAAAATCTTAGTCACATAATGGTGAGAAATCTTTAAGAAATTTCATGAGGAATAAGGATCTAATTTTCTAATTAAACATTAAATAGCTTGAAATTAACCAATTAAAATATAATTTAATTTCAAATTGTTTTCTATTAAAAAGTGACTGGTAGGGAGTTAGGTTACTAAATATTTTCAAATCCAGTGTTAATATGACATTCAACATTCACTCTAAACAACCCTCATATTGAACAATAAATAGAGGCATTATTTAGAAACTTAGTTTATATACAAAAGGGAGCAATATTTTAGTCAAGAGTCAAATATCTTATGAGTTTAAAAATGGCAGAACTGAAGTGGTGAGAGATAACATAAGAATCCTAATGGACATTTAGTAAATAACAATTATTTGCCTTGCTTGGCTACAATCTTAGCGAGATCTCCTGTGTATTTGAAGATCAATACATCATGCTATTTGCTGCAGGCAGATGATGGCTTTTATAGCTTAAAGCAACAAAGAAAAGGAGAAGGGAGAACAACTTCAGTATTTCAATATAAATAGGTGTACTTTGTGTAAATTTTGAGTTCATGACAATTTCAATTCAAACTTCAATCTGCTTTACTTACAGTATAATTTAAAATTTATTAAGTCATTTTGCCCTTGACAAACTGGCAGAGAATAAAGATGACCATTACACTAAATGCCTTAAATTACTTAAATGAACCAGAACTTAAGAAAATAATTTCATACTTGAATATATAAGTACATAAATTGACTATGATTATTTTAAATTACTAAAATTCAAATACATGTGTCATACCACCACATAAACATTTATAGATATGACTATCAGCCAATCATTCTCATTACTGACAATTCCAGACCTAAATATCAACTTCTAATTTCTTCTATTAGTAGGAAGTTTAAATTGTCTCTTAGGGACATGTAATAAACATTATCTCTTAAAATGCATATTGTCATATACTTTAAGACAGGCAAAATAAAATAGTTCAAATGGACAATTTCTCTTACCTTTCAAAAGCAGGCCATGAGGTCTCTTCACTTAGTTCAGAACCATCACTGCTACCTAAAAATCAAAAGTTTTCTATTTTTTAAACATCACAATCATTTTTCCAGTTTAGATTTTATATTTTAAAAATAATCTCACTAACTGTGCTCATAAAATGACAATCACATTGCAGGTGAACATACACATAATTCTTATTTATTTATTTATTTATTTTATTTTATTTTTATTTATTTATTTATTCATTCATTCATTCATTTATTTATTTTTTTGAGACAGAGTCTCATTTTGTTGCCCAGGCTAGAGTGCAGTGGCGTTAGCCTAGCTCACAGCAACCTCAAACTCCTGGGCTGAAGTGATCCTTCTGCCTCAGCCTCCCAAGTAGCTGGGACTACAGGCATGTGCCACCATGCCCGGCTAATTTTTTCTATATATATTTGGTTAGCCAATTAATTTCTTTCTATTATTAGTAGAGACGGGGTCTCGCTCTTGCT
>CAUYRT010029426.1:0-10915 GCA_963574885.1 Lepilemur ruficaudatus
GGATCATTTTGTTTTTTAAGTTTTTATTCCATCTTCGCAATAAAAAACCATGGCCCCAAGGAAAAATGTATTTTTTCTAGTGTGGTAGTCAATGTGTTAAGTGGCCTATAAAATAATTAACTATTAAAGGCATATAGAGGCCGGGTATGGTGGTTCACGCCTGTAATCCTAGCACTCTGGGAGGCCGAGGCGAGCGGATTGCTCAAGGTCAGGAGTTCGAAACCAGCCTGAGTAAGAGCGAGACATCATCTCTACTATAAATAGAAAGAAATTAATTGGCCAACTAAAAATATATAGAAAAAATTAGCCGGGCATGGTGGCGCATTCCTATAGTCCCAGCTACTGGGGAGGCTGAGGCAGTAGGATCACTTGAGCCCAGGAGTTTGAGGTTGCTGTGAGCTAGGCAGACGCCACGGCACTCACTCTAGCCCAGGCAGCAGAGTAAGACTCTGTCTCAAAAAAAAAAAAAAAAAAAAGAAAAAGAAAGCTGAGGTTTAGCGAGGTGAAGGGACTTGGGCACGACAACAACACTGGGATTCAAACCCGGGTCTTCAATGCAATGCACTTTATATTATAGCCCATGGTGACATGGACACTCCCTACCTGGAAAGACCATTCCTGTAATCTCTTTACACTTGTTTTATTTCTCCGGTATCACAGAGGTCTTCACTCTGGTGCCAGGGTCACAGCCCTGATTCATCCAACCAGGTATGTAATCCATGGTGATATCGAGGTCAAAAGGTAGAGAGAATAGTCATTGGGCAGCATGATGTCACTCTCCGAATGCTAGAGATGGCTGTTTGGTGCTGCTTCCCACTTACGTGTCGTCATTCTCTCTGCCATACATCATAATCTCAACTTTCAAATAATCTCAGTTTTCCTAGGGTTTATGTTTGCTTCCTGTATGTTCCCACTTTATGCAACTAGGCTGTATACAGTAGACACATTACTAGAACAGGAGTCAGTATTTTGGGAGGCTAGCCTTGTCACTTACTAATTTAGTGACATGGCATATTTCCTCAGCTGCCGGAGACTCGATTCCCTCATGTACAAAATTCAAATAAATAGTAACTGTCCAATTTACCTCCCAAGATTTTTATAAAATACTGAGTGACAGCAAAGGTCACATGGGGGCGTGGCAAACACTGTTAGTAGAAACATCATAGACATCCATTAATCCTGTAGCTATCATCTTCGAAAATCTTCGATTATCTCTTCTCTTGCCAATCCACAAAACCAAGATTGGTAGAGCCTCTTTTTCTCTATATTCTTACCTATTGATAACTGTATACATTTTGACTAACTCCCCACAACTTGACATTCTTGCGCCCACTTTATTTTTCTTGTTCCCTTGCTTCCTTTTCTCTCTGTGTGTCTCTCCATCTCTCCCTCATCATGCAGAGACGGGGATGAGAAAAAAGCAATGGACTCAAGTGATTACAGTGAAAGAAGAAACATGGCAAGTGTTGTAGGAGAGACTCAGGCACAAGGAAAGGGAACTTGAAGGATGCAATAATTATGTGTGGTTCTGTCGGAGATGGAAGAGAGCATTCTAATAAAGGAAGGATGAGGAAAGACCTCAAAAGGAGGTCTTTTGATGAAATGGGAAAATGTTGCTAGGCATAAAGTGGGCCCAGGGAGATAGTTTCCAAGGTAGATGAAAGAGCAGGATCAAAGACTCAAAACTACAAAGTGCGAGACACAGAAGTTGTTTAACACACAACCCCTACCCGGCTTTCTTGTGTGGTAAGAAGAACTGAGACCTTCCTTGAGCATTCTCTTTCCAGCTCTTTCCAACATATACACATCGCCTCAAAGCAAACAACTTCCGTCAGGAAAAATAGTCTGATTAATATATTCGGAGATGGTTCTACTCTTTGGAGATGGTACACACTGAGCCATCTTCATCTAAGCTAATGACCTTTGGTAATTTATATCAGCTCACCAAGGAGTTGGCAACATGTGACGTTGACAGGAGGGATGTGTTTTCTCTATGACAAACTAAGCTCGGTTGTCTTTGAAAGAAAATTGAAACTCTTTGTGATGAGAGCTGCTTATTCTAAGGTAACTCAGGAAAAACACAGTTTCAGCTTTCATGTCTTCCTTCTGCTTGAAGAACCAGAGCCCATGACTGAACCCTATGGATCCAACACCTGGGGAAAGCAGAGGCTCCATTAGCTACTAGTATTTTCAGGGCACAAAAAAGGGCCTAAGGTAGGCTCTTCCTCCTAGATGCATGTGGAGTTTTGAAGTGGGGCTTTTCCTGGAAGATGGGGATCGTTTGCAGGACTGCGGTAGGGGTAACAGGATTGATGAAAAAGAGAGAATTTTTTTCCTAACAATATGGCGGATCTCAGCTCACTTAAAAAATTCTCAGGTGTCAGAAAAGAAGCAGAAATAGAAAATCTAAATGGGAAGCATTTTTGTGGATACTGGAGATGTCCTGGAGGTGTCAGAGGTCTTGACACCTCAGTCAGGGCTTGGTTAGAGAAGTAGCACTGTGGGTGATAGAGAAAAAGCAGCTTGTCACAAGGATTTGACATTATACAACTGTGGGAGCACAAGGCTGTGCTTCTGTGTCTGGGGCTGGGATGAAGGGAGCAGGGCAGGCAGCTGGGAAAGAAGGGAGGACAGGAAGCAGAGCCACTGAGGATGAACTGACACCTGTGCCTGTCTCTCTCTCCCTCCATCTGAGCTTTACTTACAGTGATACAAGGGACCAGAGGAAGAGGTTGGCATCCTTTTCCAGGTAGCTGTTGGGATATTTCAAGGAAACTGCAGGAAGATGTCCAGAAAGTGCTGGGGGAAGGGCCAGCACAGAGAGCCGGCAGGACATGATTTGGTCACCAACATGGGCTTCTGAGCACAAATGTGGTTTCCCTGACATTTCCACTTTCTACTGTTTCTTGAGGGCAATGTTAATCAAGGGCCATGCAGGGAGGGGGATTCTGGAAGATATACTTCCAGCTGAGCAGAATCGACAGAGTACCAAGCCACCACGGTAACTGTGGGCTTGGGTTTTAATGGTACTGAGGGTGGGGAGGAGGTTCTGGGTCCAACCCACCTTGGAGTAAGAACCTAGTGCTAGACCTTTCTGCGAGGATCTGAACCCCTCATAGAGGGGCTTACGGGGCCAACTTGAAATGTCATATTGCATTTTCAATATGCTTTCACCTGTTTTCACTTGTAAATAATATATTTTATGAGGTAAGCTATGACATTAGCTGCCTGCCTCATTTTAAGACTGCCTTTATGTCTTTTTACAAAGACCAAGCTAATTAGGGCTACATCAGTGATGTCATAGTGAGGAAATTATAGTAAGTCAATTTATCACCATGATAGCTAGGTAAGAGGCACCTTTTATGACAGATGTGGTTTGTAATGTAAGGCAAAAATATACAGCGTTATGGAACAAATGTTCTAAAACATTTTTTATGCAGAAAATATAACCTAGTTTCAAGGTTTCAATTCAAGAGCTTGTATAACTGCAGTATTGTTGATAAAAATTGTGTAGTATCTGCATATAACCTGTACATATCCACCCATATACTTTATGTCTAATTACTTATAATACCTAAATAATGTAAATGCTATAATTTTTTCTGAATATTTTTGATCTGAGGTTGGTTAAATCCACAAATGCAAAACACACAGACAGGGGAGGGCCAACTGTGCTCAAAACACACAACAGGAAAGATTTTCAGGGAAAAATGAAGCAAGACATAAAAGCTTTTATATTATAGAGTTCATATAAAAAATTAAAAAAGCAATAACAACAAAATGGAAAATATTCAGCGCATGTGTGGAACAGCGCAGACAAAACGCGTGATTAGTCTGCCGAGAGGCTGAGATAACAGACAACCTGAAAATGGACAGAAAATAAGTGTATTTAAAATGATTAAAGACATGAAAATTAAAATTGAAGCAAAAAGCCTAGAAACACTAAAAAGACACTGTGAACAAAGAACTGCCAAATTTGAAAAAGAATCTATTCCATGTTCTACAGTAAAAATATTTCTATTAGGAGGGAAGCCCTCGGGGAATGAGAGGACTGGAAGGCAGACTCAGGGTAGTCACCCAGGCTGCAGCAAGCAGTGATGGGACGGGGAGTTTGAGAAAGAGATGCCAAGATCGGTAGCAAGAGATTTACAAGATTCTACTGACCTCTAGGAGTTCCAGAAAGAAGCAACAGAGAGAATGGAGGGAATGACATATTCAAAGGGGAAATGTTTGAACATTTTCTAGAATTTGAATCCTCAGGTTCAATAAGAGCCATGACAAATACAAGGCCAAAAAATAAAAATAAATTCACTCCTAGATATATTGTATTGAAACAGAAGACCAAAGGGAGAAGAAAGAGGACTTTTAAAACAACCAAAGATAAAATACAGATTTACTGCAATTACACTGAAAGCAATTTCAGTGATTTCTTTCTTTTTTATTATTTTTTTCTTTTCACTTCTTATAGAGCTCTTTTTAAGTGATTTCTTAATAGAAACCACTGCAGCCAGATATTTTGTAATAGTATCTTCAATCATTCAGGGGAAGATGTCAACCCAGAATTTTATACTGAGCTAAATTATCACTCAAGAAAAAAGATGAAACAGAAAGATATTTTCACAACCTCCCCCGCCAAAAAAGAGAAAGAAAACCCCAAGAGGATTGCCACTCACATATCTCAGCTGAACAAAATTAATGCCTGGAATATGGAAAGAAGGAAACTGAACTCCTAAAGGTATGAACTGAAAGAAGGAAGGGAAAGCACAGAAATTGATCAACATGTGAGAAAACCTAAATGGGAACTACCCACATAAAATAATCCTTGTAATAATGGTAATGACCAATTTGAGAGTTTAGATACAAAGTAAAATTAAAATGTGACATAATATGCTTAGTAAGGCCAAGGGATAGTAGGAGTTAAAATGTTTTAAGATCCTTGTATGGGTCAAGAGGAGGAAGGGAGAGAGATGAATTAGATTTAGATTTTGTTAATTCAAATGTGCTTGTAAAAGTTTCAGATTATATACTAAAAGAACAGAATTAAACTATCTATAGATTATAGAAATCTTCTTAATGGGGAAAGGTAGGAAAGAAGATTAGAAACAGAATCTCAGAGTCATTTATGGATTATTTATTTGTGGATAGCCACACCTGCAGCCTCTTCACTGGCCCTGCACCCAGCCCCATATCGATGGTGGGTAAAATCTGGAAGGTGAAAATTGTAAAAATTTATGAAGGACATAAACAAGTGTCAGAATCAATCAAGATTCTGAGAGGGAGAGAAATACAGAGCAGCAGAAGACGCCCAAAATCTGGAAATGAGTAAGTCTGTTCACACTGCTCTGCTCCCCCGGCACAGGAAAGGTTAGACAGCCACCCCACCTCACGTGCGGCAAGAGGGGGCCCTGCCGAGGCCGACTGCCAGGATGATTGACATGGAGACCTAAAATGTATACAGATAGAAGTGCCAGACTTTGGGGAGCTAGTTCACTTTCCTACTGGAGATGCGAATCCCTCCTGGGAAACCTTCAGGAGGCCAGCCCTCGTGTGGGCAGTGTCCATTGAGATGGATGTCAGCAAGGATCCAGAAATTCAAAGGGTTCAATTAGGAAAATGCTGGTGCTTCTGCATGGGCCCTTGTCCACACCTTTCTGATGCCTCTCTGCCTATATCTTACCCAGGCACTCTAAGGTCTCAGTGATCAATCTATGGCGGGGATTCCTGAATGCTACTCACCAGGGTTACAGAACAGGGTAAAACACTGAGAGTTTCTGTTAGTATCCGAGGAAGGGAGGCTGTAACCCAAGCCAAGGGCCCTCTACTCACGGCCAGGCATTCTAACAAATACTTTAACAAATACTCTATCAGCATTAGCCCATTCAATTTGTACCCAAACTCTTGGATACACATGATCACTACAGATAAAGAAAGTGAGAATCAGCGAGGTTATTAAATTTTCTGAAATCACACAGCAGCTAAGTAAGAGGCCAATGCAGGATTTAAACCCAGGTCATTTGCGTTCCAAACTCTTGCCCTTTCTTCTAGAATATACCATATCTCTAAATTTCTCAGACATCTTTTACTTCTCTGCATTCTTATTCTCTTTGGCTTGTTTTTAGAGAGCAACAATACCCACCCACCCCCACACACACTCACATTTATACCTGCACATTCACAAACTCCTGGGCACTCAGCTAACGTAGTCATGCACATTTACAAAGAGGGTTTACTGGTCTTAAATTTTTTGCCTTAACATTCTGCTCCTGCAGCACAGACTTGGTGCTTAGAATTAGCAAGGACAACCAGAAATAAACTGACTCTTTTCTGTTGTGTCTTCCCTTTGAAACTGGATGAAAGGACACCAGGAGGCAACCTAGGAGCTGGCACTTCGTCTGTGGCCCTGTGGGGTTTTTAAGCACAGCTTTTTGGTACAGAAAAGCCCCAGTTAAGGAGAGAGAAGGGGGAAGTTCTGAAGCCCAGCCTGCTGTCGGTGATCCCTTTAAAGGGAACTAAAAGATAAGTCATGGAAATGTAGCAACTAGGCTGAAAGAGACTTCAGCTGTCAGTATGAAACAGAACCTCAGAGCACAAGCTTTGGGGTCAGAGGGGCCTGAATTTGCATTACAGACCAGTCTGCTACCAGCCGTGTGACTTGGGCAGGGTCTTCATACCCTTAACTGTGTGTCGGCCGACAGCCTCTGCTGGCTCGCCTCCTTGGGCACAGGCTTGCCACCGCATAGAGCCTCCTTTAAGTACATTATTGTAGTTATTCTTTACAGTCACCTAATGATTTAAGTCTGTTAAAAAGTATTTCTCATCCTGGACTGATAACTTTTTTCTGCGTGGTTAAGAACATGCCACCAGAGTCATTCAACCTGCACTTACATCCCAGCTCCACTGCTTCCTTACCGCATGCCCTCCCTTGGAAAATTCATCCTTCCAGGCCTCGACATCCTGATCTGTACGAGACAGACGATAGAACTTGATGGGGTTGTGGAGATTACAGGAAGCAACATGTGGGAAGCGCTGGGGACACTGCTCTGCGACTGGCCACTGCTCAGCACTGCCGGCTGGATACTTCACCAAGACCGTTTTCCCAGCCTGTGACCGGCCTCCATGTGCTGGTCTTGCTCTCTCCAGACTGGCTGCCACACTGCTGTGACTGTCATCTTTCTAACAGGTTCCGAATCCCATCACCTCTCCGGCTAACTTTTAAAACTTAGCTCCCTGAACTCTGAACTCAGCCTGGCATCTGAGGCTCTCCCTGGCCCGGCTCTCGCGTGTCCCTCTTCCTCACACTAGAAGACTCTATTTCACCAATGGACACACCCTTTGGGGTCTCCACTCTGCTGCCTTGGAAATTCTTTCCTCCTTTTCCCGCTGAAAATCCCCACTCATTCTTTAAGGTCAGGTCAAAAGTTAACCCTTGAGAAATCTCTTCCCTACCCTATCAGGTGCCGGTCTGGACTCTCATGGCACTATTTACATTCCTCCAACACTGTGCCTGCCTTGTATTAAATTTCTCTGTTCCCTCACTGGACTGCAGGGGAGGAATGAAACCTTATTCACCCAAAGGGACTGGAACATAGCAGGTGCTCACATCGGAATAATTTTTTCCCTTCAGATCACACAGCCTTTGTGCCAATGACAGCTTCTGAGTCCAATAATTCAACTGCTGCTAATTGCAGTTAACAATTTTTTTCTATAGGAATGTGGGCAATGTACCCACGATTCTCTCATTATCTCTTGCACTCTTGTTAATAGAGCATTCTGAAGAACCTGTCCTGACTTCTACACTCACCCTTCAAAAGCTTTTCTGAAGGTTTTCCCTAGTACTTTAGCTCCAGCAGTGATGCTATGTTAGAAGTCTGGGGCTGAGGGAACTGGAGAGTCTCTGAACTACATAATATCAGTGGTTCCCAGGATTGCAGATTCAGAATCAGCATTGATGTTGCTTCACCATGAATAATTAGATGCTGGGGAATTGATATTTATTAAATAACCCCAAATCAAGCTGACTGATAAATCATAATATTTTGTTACTAATTCTCACTGAGGATTGTCCAGAGTCAGCACATCTTGGTGCTAGGGTCCCCGTGGAAGATGAGCACAGTCCCCGTATCAGCCATAACTCACAATAATGTGGTTCTCAACCGTAGCTCACTCTCCGCCCTCCCGCTCCCAGGGAGGGAGCTGGTGCAGGGGAAGTGGACAGAAGAAGATGTTCCTGGGATTTTCCTCCACGTCCATTCACCTGTCATTGGCCAAGGGGAAAGAGAACTGCAAGTAGAGTCGGGAAAAAAGTGTTCATTTTGGCAATGTTCAAGGTTTATAGCATTTACTCCCAAAGCCCTTACACGTATATTATCCCACCTAAGACTCTTTAAAACCCTCAGGAGACAGTTTTATTTGTGTCCCTTTTTAAATGAGAAAACTGAGAGCTCAATGATTTGCCCTGCTGACATCACAGAGCTCTAATTCATACAAGCAAATTTCTAAAGCAACTTTAATAGCGAAGATAAGAAACTGTAATTATATTTTTCAATTTATTTGTCTATTTGTTTTATGTCTCTCACCCTCATTAAAATATCAGGGCCAGAAGGTGAGACCTGGCTCATTCTACTCACCACTGTATCCCCAAACTCTAGAATAAGGGGTGGCACATAGAGGTTTCATCAATACAGATAACACAGATGTTTGAAAGGGTAATAATGAATAAATGAGTGAGTATAAAACCTAAGAAATGGGCTCCTCAGGAAATAGAAATAAAATATTTGATGAAAGAGTGTTGAAGACAGCAAAGATGAGTGGATAACAGAAGACTCTCCCGGCTCCCTTCTTCTCCTACCCATTCCCAGGAACTTAGCACCCTTTATAGATAAGTGATACCTGGAAATGAACCAGTCCTGGTCTTTGGCATAAAAACTCAAAATATGAATGTGATAAGTAAAAGTGAGTTGAAAAGGACACATATCCTAATAACTCATTATTCAAAGAAACTCTGGAAGGCATTTAAAAAACTATTTGATTATAGACTCAAGGTAGTTTTAGATAAAAGGGTTATTGGCCTAGGCAGAGAATTTATGAAGAAGATCCCCACAGTAATCACAACAACAATAAAACTAAATAAATGGGATCTGATCAAACTAAAAAGCTTCTGCATAGCCAAGGAAACTATCATTAGTGCGAATAGACAACCTACAGAACGAGAGAACATATTTGCATGCTACACATCTGATAAAGGGCTGGTAACAAGAATCTATATAGAACTTAAAAAAATTAATGAGAAAAAAAAATCAAACAACCCAATCAAAAAATGAGCAAAGAACATGAACGGAAACTTTTCAAAACAAGACAGAATAATGGCCAGCAAATATATAAAAAAGTGCTCAACATCTCTAATCATTAGGGAAATGCAAATCAAAACCAGAATGAGATATCATCTAACCCCAGTGAGAATGGCCTTTATCAAAAAATCTGAAAACAACAAATGCTGGCGAGGATGTGGAGAGACAGGAACACTCTTACACTGCTGGTGGGCCTGCAAATTTGTGCAACCTCTGTGGAAAAGAATTTGGAAATACCTCAAGGAGCTAAAAATAGAATTACCATTCAATCCAGCTATAACACTATTAGGCATCTACCCAAAGGAACAAAAGACATTCTATAATAAAGACATCTGCAAGAATGTTTATGGCAGCACAATTCACTATTGCAAGGATGTTGGAAACACTCAAGTGCCCATCAATCCCTGAGTGGAGTAATAAAATGTGGTATATGTATACAATGGAATATTAATCATAAGAAAGAACAGTGATCTAGCACCTCTCATATTTTCCTGAATTGAGCTTGAGCCCATTATCTGAAGTGAGGTGTCACAAGATTGGAAGAATAGGCACCACTTGTACTCGCCATCAAATTGGCACTGACTGATCAACACTAAGGTGCTCACACAGTAGTATTATTCTTTAGGGATTGGGGGGTTGGGGGTGGGTAAACTCACAACTAATGGATGTGGTGAGCATTGTAGGGGGAAGGGGCATGTCTCAAATCATGGTTTGGGTGTGGCAAAGTCATAACAGGTAACCAGAATGTTTGTACCCACATAATATCCTGAAATTTTTTTAAAAATGTAAATTACTGAGAAAAGTACAAACTAAATGGTACAAAACCCACTTAGAAAACCTTGTTATTTGCTTGCGTTTTCAGGTTATCAGAGAGCAAAATATTTGCTTTGGGATATTGGCAGCTTTAATTGTTAAAGGTTTTAAATATGACTCTATTTGTTTCCCCATGACAGCCTGAGGCCTCTGGTCTTGCCACCTCTTCTACTCCCTGGGGGCCAGGGCTTGGGGAGGAGCTCAGCCCACTGTGTTCTCTGGGGCTATCAGTCAGAGAGGACACTTGCAGGGCAGTTCTGGGCCGGCTGCAGTCACCTGTGTTCCCTGAACGTAGACTGAGGAAGCTCCCCCTTCCGTCTCCTCCCCCGCAGCTCTTCCCTGCCTGCCCCGGGGCTGTGCTGTCTTCCTTTCCTTCTCCTCCTGTATTTCAAAGTCTCCTTGAATTTCTAATATACCAATGCAATTCGTCTTTTCAATACTATTATATATGCCTTTTCTTCTCATTTCTAATGATTTAGAGCCTGAGCTGGGTGCAGGGAACAGGTGACTGGTCCACACCTTAATCTTCATGAATCCGGTAAACCACCGTTACATGACCTGTCATCTCTGAAACCTTCCTCTCTCCCCAGGGAGAGCCCCCTGGCTTCTAAGCCGATCAGAGAGCCCAGATAAGAAGAATCTGCTGCCAGGTTAGAATCAAGAAGCAGGTAGTGTTGCTTGACCTTGCCATGGCTGTGAAAATCCCCCTCCCAAGGCCGAAGACAGAGGATCAGGCCCCGGTGTTACACTAGCTC
>CAUYRT010029427.1:0-64096 GCA_963574885.1 Lepilemur ruficaudatus
GTAGCTGGGACTACAGGCATGCGCCACCATGCCCGGCTCATTTTTTCTATATATATCTTTAGTTGGCCAATTAATTTCTTTCTTTCTATTTATAGTAGAGATGGGGTCTCACTCTTGCTCAGGCTGGTTTCGAACTCCTGACCTTAAGCGATCCGCCTGCCTCAGCCTCCCAGAGTGCTAGGATTACAGGCGTGAGCCACTGCGCCCAGCTAGAAATCAGGACATTTTTATTAAATTAACTCTCATAATTGAAAGCAATAATTGAAACAATTGAAAATAATAATTCCCATAGATAAAATAGCATTACGTACAGATCTGTGTGTAAGTGTGTGTACATACAAAACTGAAAGGGCAAAACAGACATTAATTTTGGTTTACTGTCTTTAAGTATTTCTAATGAATTAATACAAATACTTGTTGAACACCTACTGTGTGTTAGGATATGAAGGAGATAAAAGGATTTAAAAAAGGTGATCTTCCCTCAAAGGAGTTGACAAATAATGATAAATAAGATATATGTAAATAACTTCAAATAATACAGAATATCTCAAGGAATATAAGAGGGCGTATTTATTAGGGAAAACAACAAGCCCTGATAGACCAGTCGATAGAGCTAATTATGCTACTATTTCTGGATAGACTGAGTAGACTGGGCAGAGGTATTTCTACTTGGGCCTCCAGCTTAAACTGGGTTTCTCAAATGATTCGTGACAGTGTGGCTAATAACAAAAATGCTCAGGACTGAGGCAGGGGACCTTACTCCTGACTTTTGTCTCTGCCATGGAACAGCAGCTGTGTGTCCCTCAGCAAGGGCCTTTGGCCTTTGAGCATCTGTTTCTTTGTCAATCAAATGGAGATGATGGTCATGCCTTGCCATAAAGATTAAGTAGAACAGTTTATGTAAAACAGTGGAAGCATCAATACAAACATTAGTTACGGATATTGTTTTTGGTCTTAAAGATCTTCCTTGTAAATCTTTTTTGGCAAATATTATTTAATGCATCCCCAAAATAGAGACAGTATCTGTTATCTTGCTGACTCACAGAGATTTAGGGATGCCTATTACCAAATATCTCTCAATATCTGGAATAGTTCAAGGTCTCTAAGCACAAACTATCTCAAGTTCCCTTTTCTTTCTTAATTTCTAGCACCTGTTAGAAGTCTGGAACTTTGCCCATAGCCTAATATGGAACGTTCTAAGTTAACCAATTCCTGTCTGAGTTTGCTATGTCCTGGAAAATCTAGCTCGTATTTTCCTCTTATTATCATTTAGGAAAGAGTCTTAAATAATATGATGCCCACAAAATGTACAGGTTCACTCATAGGTTGTTCCTTTCTTAAGGAAGAAAACACTAAGTATGTAACATAAAGTAGTTAGGAAGAAAACACTAAGGAAGAAAACACTAAGAATGTAACATAAAGTAGTTAGCAGTAGCTTCACATTTAATGCAGGCTCCGAAGCTACTCAGAGGTTTCAGTGTGGGGAACAGGTCATTCACCTATTGACTGATGACACGGAGGGCATTTGGTCCTCGGCCCAACTGTCCCTGCAGAACAAGAGACACAAGGAATGTTCAAAACACTACCCCCATTTCTGTCTCATATTGAAATTAATGCAAATCATACTCTTTTCTTAGCCAAATGTCCTAACATCTAACAAGGAAACAGAAACAAAAGATGGTACTCTGAACTAAAATAAAGTCTTAAGGGTCCCCACCCACCCACTGGCTGACTGAATGGACGCCCTCTTGGCCAAGGGGATATCTGGAGGAGGGAGGTCAGACATGCCTTATCATGCCCCCCTCCCTTCTTGGACACATCCTTTGTAACCCATTAATGCCTAAAGCCTATGCAAGACAAACTTACAGGTCCTCAATTTACACAACAAGTATATGTCCAGTGGCTTGTCTCTGATTAACAGACCTCCTTGTCTTAAAAACATTCCAAGCCTTTAGACAAAGCTTCACATCTTTAACGAATGACGAGTCAAAGAATCTTTAAACCCACCTATAACCTCTAAGCCCCTGCTTTGAGATGGCCCACCTTTTCGGGCCAAACCAATCCCACGTATTGATTTGTGACTTCACCTGTAACCCGTGTCTCCCTGAAATGTATAAAAGCAAACTGTAACCCATCCAGAGTGAGTCCACTTGCTCAAGGCTTCTTGGACATGGCTCCTCAAATTTGGCTCAGAATAAACCTCTTTAAAATTATTTTACAGAATTTGGCTTCTCTTCTGTTGACAGTGCAGGCTGGCTACAGTGTTCATTTGGAAGATGCCTGTATATGACGATGAAAATGCAGTTTTTTAAAATAAGTATACCCGTCTATGGCCACCCTTTAGCCTTTTTAACCGGGTCATCTGCAACGAATGAATGTTTTCCTTACGACAAGGTACCTGTCTGACCTAGGAGTCACAGAGCTAATTGTCTCTGGAGCTTTCACGTGGCATTTTCATTCCTCAGTGGAAGTTGTCTTTGTAATCGTCTATTGCCTTTGTCAAGAATGGCCTACTTAGATGGTCGTTGATTCGCTCCTCCTTTGTTTAGGGGCTGGTCCTGAAGGAAATCATCTGGCATTCAAAGCAAACACTCCTAACTGATAGAAAACTCTGATGACAACTCACACCATCCTAGGAGGCCTTTAGACACTCATCACGCTGATCTGCCAAATGTGTTTACATTTAATTAAGAAAACTCTTCAACCAGCAGAAAGTTGCTGAATGAAATACTCAGTTGTTGGAAATTCACATCTCCTCTAATGAAACAAAAGGAAACAAAATTAAAATGCCATCTTCTTAAAGAAAAATGGGTTTGCAAAGAAAGGAGAAAACTACTTGATGATGATTTTGTGTCCCTCTCAAATTCAAGTTTATATCGACAATTTTGAATGTAGGACTCTGTTGTTTTTGCCACACTTTAGGGCTAGAAGTGGCCCTCTGTGCTCGAGTTGGGTGGACCTGCTAGTTTCTTCCCGTCATCACCCTCTTCTTCCTTTGCCTCCCTCTTCCTTCCTTGGAATGAGCTTAGCGCCGATGACCAGGACTCAGATTCTGCCTGTGCAGCCTATTAATCGCACTAACGCAACTGAAACACCCGACTTCTTTCAGACTCAATTTCCTTGTCTGAAAAATGCAGGTGATAATAATGACTATCTCACATAACCTATGTGAGAATTGGATGAAATAATGAATGTAAAAGGACCTTCTCCCAAACTGTGAGTCTTTATGATTATGAGCTTAAGACTTCTTTAAAGAAATAATTTCAGAATTATTAATTCTTGCTGTCACGGAGGCCTTTGTTTATCCCAAGGCAAACAGATTCATTTAAGCTAGTTTTATTCATTTAAGCTAGTTTCTTACCATTCTGTCCTCAGAGAGAAAACAGCTGGTGCCTAAACTTCTCCTCATCCTTTCCTTGATTTTAGTCAGGCTGGTTCATGTCACAATGATAATAACATCTGTGTCACCCTATCTTTGCCACTTTGATAACATGTATTGAGTATTTCCTGGCTGATAAACATTGAACTAGTCAATAGAATTAACTCCCCCAATGACTATGATGCAAGAACTATACATAAAATTTGCTTTAAAAATGAGGAAATTGAAGTTTACAGAACTTGCCCAAGAAGACACAGCTGAGAAGTCACAGAGCCCAGGTCCACATCCCGCTTTATGTGTTTGATCCTGTGCACTGTCTGCCTTCGGTTGTTAGAAATGGTCGTCACCTTTTGGACACTTTCTGTTGGGAAGTCACAAGAGAAAACGCCCTTAACAGAGAGTCCCTGACCCTCTAGCTGAATGTTACATGGGCTTTGGGAATCTGAGAAATCTCTGGAATCGAATGCAACAGGTTGAGTAGCGTTCACAGATTCTCGGATTGGACTCCAAAATGTTAAGACCCAGGAAGATACTCTAAAATACGTCTGGCAACTTTGGTCTTTATCAAAGGCAACCCTTGCCCTCGACAAGGTGTTCCCAACGACTAGATTTACAGCTACATCTGCAAACCCAGACCTGTGCTAAAAAAAAAAAAAAAAAATCATTCAGTGATGCTGAATAGAATAGAAAAATAGGGCAGACTTTATTAAGGGCCATCGTGATAAGGTGTAGGGACCACTGGAACGGGATTTCGCAGTAATGGAAAGAGATTAGGCTCAACTGCAAATACAACAAGGAAAAGTGGGAATTTATAGCCAAAGGGCAGAGTGTGGGTCAGTGGATGGAAAATTACTAAAAGGAAACATCACTAATACGGGGAGACTCTGGCTAAACGGACCCAGAGGCTTCTTGCTGAAGGTAGCTCCAAGGTGATCAGACATTGCCTGGGGAACAGGGTAGGAGGGGAATGAGGTCAGATATTGAAGGTGATCAGAAAGTAAAGATGGCAGATACTGGCTAAAGTGACTTAGCAGGATTCTTGCTTAGACTGAGTAAGAAACAAACACAGAAACCCAGAAGTCAGAGCCTGGTTGAGAAGAGCATTCAGAGGAGCCTGCTTAGAGTTTGTCAAGGAGAGAGTCATTGTCACTTGCAGTGGGCGGTGGAGAGCAGCAGGGTAGACACCATCTTCCAAGGCTCAGTTCCCTCTCAAGGGAACTTTCTGGGCAATATCATGGATGTCTTAAAACCATGGGGAAAACAGACAAATAAACTTTTTTTTTCCCCCTGTGACATCTGCCAGTGAAGAATGGAATTACAGAAGCAGAGTCAGGAAGAGATGAAGGGTCTCCTGGAGTCCTTAAATCCTGTGTGTCCTGGGTCCCCTCCTGGCTAACTCTGAAACTTAGGAAGATTTTGACTGTCAGAGCCTTGGTTCTCTTACCTGGCAAAAATGTGGGGGGATTTAGGACTCTGACACATACATTAATGTTGCCAATAGTAACAATAATTAATAATATTAATGTGAACATAATTGAAACCATATTTTAAAAAAGCTCTCCATAAATATAAGAGAATACAATTATTATCCTTAGTGAAGTGGATAAATCTCTATCCTGACCTTCCTAATGCCCAGCTTTCTTTTCCAAAGCATTTTTAAGTTCATATGCTCATATTCTACCCAATGCCTTAATTTTAAGTGAGTATTTTGTTTTTGGTAGTATTTGACCACCATGAGGTACTTTTTTGGACATTTTTATTCTTTGCATGATTTTTTTTTTTTACCCAGTTGAATGCAGAGAACAGAGCCAGAGTAATTATCTCCTGTTTTTCATTTAAATAGCTATCACCCAACGCCAGTGATTTTAGCAGTACAGAATCTGTTTTATCTGAAATGGAATCCATTTAATAACACCAAGAACCTATTCCTATAATTGACTAACAATGGACAGCAAACCTAGTAACAGAAAAAGGCAGAGTTACCTGCAATGAGAGCCGTGTGTACGGTAATGGGAGTCTCTTTTCTTCAGTCTTGAAGGATTAAAAAGAGATTTTAAGATGTTAAGTGAATTTGTAATAGAAACAGTAGGAAAGGTATCATTTTATATTTAAGCTCCCACAAAAGCTTTAGGAAATAGCAAATCAGCCATTTGGGTGCATGTGGCTCATTTTTATTCTGCCCTTTGTCTTGCAAATGAAGGTTCCTAGAAGAGAGCATTCTTCTAAAATAAAATAAGCTTTTGAATTAACCTCAGAAAGAGGTTAAACTGCTGGATCAGACTAACCCTGCCTCTGAGCTCTGCTTCTTGGGCTGCACTTTCTTTCCCTGCCACTAGAGTACCGGAGTGGACTCATGGTTCCTAGTTCCAGAAAAGTCTTGTTTCCCTAGAGATCAACTGCATTGAGTGTCCAGGAAAATAATGTGCTTGAATAGATCAGGGTGCACTTGAGCCCGCGTGGTCTAGCAGGAGGACACAGGCTCAGCCCTCAGCTCCGTTTTCTTGTTGTCTGCTGCTTGCATTTTTAAAGAGGATTTGAAAACCTAGAGATCTCCTTTCAATGATGTAAAATCTGCTAATTTGAAAAAATAGTTCATTAGAATTTCAAACACATATAAAAGCAGAAAACAGTATTTAATAAATTCCCATATACCTATGATGGGGTTCAGGAAACGCTACCCCGAAATATGCCACATTGGCATAGTGAGTATCTTGAGCTGAAGGAAATGGAGAAAAAGACAGAAGCAAGGCAGTGTTTTTGGCTTTCATCCCTTCTCCCCTGAAGAAGGTCATAAAACCTGGAAGGATGTTCTGACCTCCCCTGAGGCCGGCCATCCCACCTTTACTAAGGGAAAGGAGCCTTCCCCATACCCAGAGGAAAGGAACATCTTATCTCTGAAGACACAGGGACTCTGACAAGACTCTGAACAAATGGGCCTTGTTGAGTTTCCACCTGTTTATTGTCATTAGATCGTCCCCTTTTTGCCCTGTCAAATTTCTCTAGGACTGCTCATTCTTCATTAAACCGACTATTAAAAAAAACACTCAGAAACAGAAACACTCAGAAAGAGTCCCCCCTGGTGCTTCAGGAAAGAAGATCAGAGAGGCAGGAAGACGGGAAAGATCAGAGAGAGAGACCTTGGTTCTGAGCTTGTCTCTGAGGCCTTTCGGTTTTCAAAAGCACCCAAGGTGCCCAAGTGCCGAGTTTCCAGGAATCCTTCTCTGAGTCCCAGCAGTACCCAAGGGGGTGTCTTGGGGCCTCCTCTCCTTTTCTTGGCTTGTGAATTTCCTTCTGAGGGGTTGTGTTTTAGTCCCCTAGGGCTGTTGTGACAAGGCACTGCAAAACTGTGTGCCTTGCGACAACAGAGGTCTGTTCCTTTCCCGTGCTGGAGGAGAGACCCAAGGAGTAAACAGTGCTGCTTCTTACGGGAGAGTCAGCGCCTAATGATGGCTGGAGCACTCTGGCCTTCCTCGGCTCACAGCTGGGTCACTTCCATCTCCGCCTCTGTCTTCACAAGGTGCTGTCCCTGTGTCTCTCTCCAAATTTCAGTCTTCTTAGAAGGACAAGTCATGCTGGCTTAGGGTCCATTCTAAAGACCTCATTTTAACTTGGCTACCTATAGGAAGACCCTATAGGTCACAGTCACGGGTCCTAGAGGTTAGGATTCAACATAGCTTTTTGGGGGAGACAAAAACAACTCACAACAGACTGTTTACATGGGGTAATCAGAAGGGGACCAAACAAAGAATGGTAGCCTGGCTAGTGTCACTGCTGAGGGCAGATGGTAAGTGAGATGCTAATGACCTGTTCTCTCCAGGTCGGCTCCAAGGTCTCCCGGCAATGCGGGTGCAAACCAGGCTTGGAAGCTCATCTCCTTGCAGGACGACTTGTCCAAATGTCTCCGGTAACTTCCCTGCACCTGTCTCTTTCCAGTTCTGGGGAAATCTCACCTCCCCCTCCTGCTTCTTTCAGGGTGGTCTCTCCTCCAATCCTCTTTTCATCTTATTTACAACAGACCTATTTTACTCAAAGCAGCCTGAATCTTTAGTAATGGAAAAACTAGTTTCCTCTTATCTAGGTCAGGGAAGGCTTACTGTTTAAACCTTCCCCAGGAGGGAGGGGCAGTGGGTGCCATCCTGCTATGCAGCAGAGGAAAGGAAACCGAGCCAAGCCCAATCGAACCAAACGCAATCCCTGTGTTTCCAAAGCAAAGCCAACTGATCATGTTCATGCCGACACTGGCATCATTAGACACAGGAAAGAAATGTTAATTTTTCCCAAGATGAAAAATGGTAGACGTAGAAGGAGGTGGTGTTTGGACTGGGCCTTCGAGAACAAATGGAAGATTGCTGGGCATAGGGAGTAGCTATTAGGGCAGGTGGGTGGGGAGAGCCTCCCAGGCAGAGACCACAGCATGTGTAGGGACTCCCAGTGTGACAATGCATGTCACACATGCTCACAAAATAACAATCCAGTGTGGCTACGGGACCAGAGGTGCATGGCAGAAGAGCAAAAGTTAAGCCCAGAAAGGGCTTAACATCGTTAGACATCATTTTCCTGTGACTTTATACGAGGGGTCACTGGAGATCTTTCCCTAAACTACCTCTGTCCCAGGAGACTCACCGCGGTATGTTGACATTATAGTGCAGGTTCTCATGGGCAGGAGTAGGAAAGCATTAGTTTTCTACAGCTGATGTAACAAGGTTACCACAACCTTACTGGCTTAATACAACATAAAGTTATTATCTTCTGCTTCTGGAGCTTAGAATTTGAAAGGGATCTCACTGGGCTAAATCAAGGTGTTGGCAGAGCTGTGTTCTTTTCTGAGGACTTTAAGGGAGAACTGTTTTCTTCTTGCCTTTTCCAACTTTCAGAGGCTGCCCCCATTCCTTGGCTCACGGCCCACTGTTGATCTTCAAAGCCAGCAACGGCCAGCGCAGCCGTTCCCACCTTCCATCCCTGGGACGTTCTCTCTCCTGCTGCCTTTCCATGTGAGGGGACCCTCATGATTCCACTGAGCCCACCTGGATCATCCAGCATAATCTCCTCACCCCGAAGTGAGCTATTAACAGCCTTGATTCCACCTATACCTTCAATTCTTCCTTGCTGTATAACAGACATATGCATAAGGGCCAGAAATTAGGATGTGACATCTTTGGGGAGAGGTGTTATTCTGCCTAGCACAAGGGGGTAGTAAAATAGAGGCTTTGAGCCAACACATTCCTACCATGTGAAGAAGTTAAGAAGTAGTTCATTTCAGGACTTAATGCATGGCATAGGTGGTTATCTATAGAAGTTCCCCATTTATGCAAAGCTGGGGACAGATCTTGAGAACTGCCTTGAAGATACTACACTGCAGCTTCCCCAGAACTCTCCTCAATCATCTCTGTGAAGGCTGGGACACCCACTCCCTGGGTTGGGCAGACGGGCGCTTGCAGATGTCTTAGGAACAGAACTATGGGTGTGCTCCTCTGCCCTTTCTCTCGCCTGCGTCTTCCCTGGTATTTTCTGTCGATGGCCTTCGAAAACGTGTGTTTAGCTCTGCCTACGTTTTCTTCTAACATTGGCCTCTTTCGATTTCTTAGAAGCCTTGTTACCCAAACACCTTGTTAGAGGGGATTAGCAAGTGGCCACTACTGAAAGAATGGCACTGGCAGCATCTTTATTCGAAAGGCAAATCCCACCGTGCATGGGGGTCTACCACCCAGTGACAGGTAGTAGGAGTCTTCAGCATCAGAAGCCGTGCGTCAATGTATTTATAGGCTTTATCTCTCATGACACCTACCTCGCAAAGCCTTACGTGGCTAAGGGAATGCAGCTAGGTGACTACCTGTGACTATCATCCCAGTACCCCCTGACAGTGACTCAGTTGCAGCTTCTCAGGACCAATCACCTGCCTTATATCCTAAGCAAAAGGGGGTGGAGGGAGAAGGAGTGTATTGTGGAGGTGTCATATCAGTCATAGAGAGAGCATGGTGGCACCTGACGTAACCCAGCGATTTGGGGGCCATGACTCACGCAGCCTCGCTGTCTGAGACAAATGGAGTTGCACCTGAGGCTTCGGCCACGGTTGTTACCCATCAGTGCCACCTGCATGCTGCCCAGCACCCTCTGGCCACTAGAACCTGTAGTAACAACCCAATGCGCAACAGATCTATGCCGTTCCAAAGCTTCTGAACAGCTTTCGTCTCCACATTTGATGGGGAATGGCTGGGTCCTAAATAAAATGACTCTCTGAGCTGCCCTTCACCTACTCTTGCTTATAAATGCTACTGGAACAACAGGACTGGTAGTGTTGAAGATTCAGGGCTTTTCTATCCCTGGGTGTTTTCTCTGCTATGATTTTGAAAAGGCATTTAAATTTGCCTTTAGTAAAGCGCTTGGGAATACTTATCATCATGGCAAAAATATGAAAGAGAAACATCTTCCTGGCACTCAGGCAAGGGGGAAGAATGCTCATTGATGAAAATGTATGCCCAAAACTTATGCCCATGTACGATTAATCGCTGATGATACCAACTCAGTTTTTTTCCAGTAAGTTCTCTGCTACTCTCCACTCAGCTGTGCAAACACCTAATGTAATGGCTGATGACAAAGCACCACTGTTGGGCCACTTCTCCCTGACTGTATCACGGCAGAAAACACAGGGTTTGAGTGCAGTAACCCTGGATTGAACTCCAAAGCGACCCGAATGAATGTATTTGACTCCAGTCCGCCTTTCCAGTTGATTTCCTTCTGCTCCATTACCAGATTTCTAGGGCTGCCAATCAACTTGTCTTCCCCCAACATCTCTTGAGCTTCCAAAACTCATTTGCCATCTTTTCTCCCTAACATACCCTGTTAGGGGATGTCCTGCCTCTGCAGGTCACGTAGCCTTCAAGGATCGGCACAAATTTCACCTCTTACGTGAAGCCTGACTGTCATCTTCTTGCGACAAGCCTTAAATCGGCAGAGATCACAGCACCTGGCGTTCGGTCTGGCTTTTCCTGGATACCCACAGCCTGCCGTCAGCCTCTTTTGTGTTGTTAGCTGCTACCAGGACCACACACCATTGGCGAACAGAATTAACCTCGCTGACAGATATTTTAGGGCATTCCATGCAGTATTTTTAAATCCAGGTTATCTTAAAAACCTGGATGTCTAGACCTTTGAGAGATGACAACAGCTAGCAACACGGCACCTATGTTTAAAGTGGCAGCGCCTGACCAGGACTGAGGGGCAGCCGTCCCTAGGCACAGGCAATTGATCTCCGGCTTGCCAACGGTCATGCCATTCCTTCTGACCACATCCGACCAGCTTTACTCGTTTATGTTATTTCATGACTGTTTCTCTGAAGGTACTGCAATCACCTGCAAATCAGCCTTTCTTCCTTGTCTGTGTTTCTTTGATTTAGTAGTTTTTCCTCTCCACTGCTCACTCTCCACATGCAGGCTGGAGTGATCTTTAAACAAGGAGAACAAGAAAGGCAAAAGCTCTGCTAGAGACTTTTACCGCTCCTTTGGTTACAACTATCCGAAGATATCCCACTGAATTCAGAGAAATTGCACATTCCTATGATAGCCTCCCTCCCCTGACGTGTCTTTCCCAGTCACTCGTGTGTTTCAACCACTGTTCTTCTTCCTCTCCCTTGAAACGCTCCAAGTTTTTCATTCCTTGTTTGCTGCAAGGAAACACAGTATTCCAAAGAACCACTAGGAAAGTTTGGGGGTGATGGATATGTTCACTATCTTGATTTTCTAACAGATATATACTTATGTCAAAACTCATCAAATGGAACCATTTAAGTATGCGAACTTTGTTGTATTTCAATTTTACCTCAACAAAGCGTGTCAGGTACTAGTAAGTTTAATGCAATACCAATGCAGCAATGTCCACACGCCCAGGCTGCCTTGTGAGCCAAAACCCATCGCTATTTATGGAGGGCAGGAGCCGCGACTTGGCTCATACTCCCATGAGTTGAATCAAATGAATCCAGGAAACCGTTGACTTCGGGAGCTGGAATGTATCTGGTGCCCGTGCATCTTAATGGAAATGAATGATAACGATTTGGAATGTAATGGATTCCTTGCTGTCTTATTGAAGTTTAATAGAAAATTATAGAGTATAATTTGAAATCAATTTAAATTATCCAAATGGATAATTAATATGTCTATCATAAGATTGTCTAGTGTCTATTATTTAAAGGCAAATGATTCAGAATTAGGTTTACCAAAAACTCTGGCTCTCTTGAAGCGTAATGTTAAAGCGTCTTCCTCCCTTGGTCCTCTTTGGACGATTCTTGGAACAGAAGAAAGAATAGAATAGATGCTGTTTGTATTGAAAAAATATGTTCGTAGCAAGAAATACCTTATTTTGTTTGACATTTGTGTACGGCATATGCATAAACACCATCACATTATTCCTTAGGTGTCAAAAAATGTATGAAATAAATACCACTGCCCTCATTTTGCAGATGTAAAGGTTTCAATATCTGTCAACTGAACTCAGGATAAAATCCAATCACTCCATCCCATTGCCTTTCTCCTTGTGTCTTACACTCTGACACGTTTGCCTTTTTTAGCTTCCGTCAAAATGCAAAAGTCCCTTCACACCTCATATTCCTTTTAAATGTTCTTTTGTCTGCCTAGGACTCATTTCCCTGGATTTAGTATGGGTGCTGCCCTCATGTCCTCACGGTGACTGTCCTCGAATCCCATCACAATATGGACTCCAAATACTTTTTCATGTTACTCCAAATGCGTCCCTTCACGGAACTTGACATTGCCAACATTGTGTGTTAATTATGCATTATTGTGTTGATGGCACCACTTTAATATATGATTTTCTTTGTTTAATTTCTGTCTCCCATTTAGATGGTATGCTCTGATTCCATTCTGTGCACCGATTTATCTCTAGTATGTAGCACAAGGCCAGACACAAATAGGCATGTAGTAAACAGATGATAAAAATAAACAAGTCAATCAAACTGAGACAGAGAATTTAGTGACTTGGCCACGGAAATTCAGCTAAGAATGCTAACATCATCTTCTGACCCGTACCCTACCCATTAACCTACCTGTCCTCTAACATTGATCATGCATTAAGGGAAATGGTAATCAATGCTTCTATGTCTTAGGGAATGATTTGTAGATGAATATTGCATTTGAAGTGCCTGACCTCCTAAAATATGTAAAAGACATCTCACATAGATGGCAGCTGCTATGGAAGTTAATTTGGTAAGCCAGCTTGGGGAACAATATGTTCTTGTACTTTAAATGTTGATTTTACTGTCTAAAATGTATATAGGCCTTCTGCTGGAGAGGAATGTAGAACCTGTACTTTATCTCCAAATGTGTGATTGATTAAGTAGCTGTGGGAGAACGCAGCTTTCAGCCCAAACTGTTCTTATATACTCTGAAATTTATCCCTGTGAGTTATTTGGTTAGATGTGAATGGTGAGGATAGGCAACTTTATAATATTTAACTTCAATTTTATAAGGTTGTGTGAGGATTAAAGGAAACAATAGATACAAAGCACTTAGAATAGAACCTAATAAACATTCAATAAGTGTTAGTTGTCATTGCTCTCATGCTTAGGAGAAAATCATTCAGAAGTACACTTGGGGACAGATTCTCTCTCCTTCATATCAAGTGAGAGTTATTTCCCCAACCATGTTTTCGGTCAAATTCCTTAGAATATTTCTTAATAGGGGCTAACAGATCTTTAGGATCTCAAACTGCTCAAGGATACTATTGCATGAGTTGTTAGTAGGAAGTGACTAGTATACACACAATGAAAATATAAAAATGATAAAATGATTCACTCATAATCAGACCAAACATTCTGATTATGAGCGAACCAGATCCTTTGAAAACCGTCTAGTTCTAGTTCATTCTCTAATTTTGCAAATAAGGCAATTAGATCATATTCTTTGAAAATGCATGGAACATATTCAAAGACACAAAATGAGTCAAAGGCAAAACCTGGAATAAAATCTAGACTTCTGTTCTCTTATCTCAAGGGTCTTCCCAATGTCCTGTAACTTATTCAATTCCATGCTGTATTAGTTTTCAAGGACCACCATAAAAATGTCACCAGAGTGGAACTGTATCAAGGCTAGAAGTCTGAAATCAAGGTGTACGCGCAGGTGGGTCCTTTTGGAGCCTGACAGGGAAAATCTTCTCCATGCCACTGTCCTGACTTCAGGTGGTCGCCAGCAATCCTTGACCTTCCTGGGCTTGGAGACACATCGCACCATTCTCTGCCTCTCTTTTCTTATCATCTTTTCTCCTCTGTGTCGCTCCTAGTATAAGGACATTTGACATTGGGTCTGAGGTTCACTCTAAGTAATTATATCAATTTCCAATAAGATCACATTCCAAGGTTCCAGGTGAACATGAGTTTGGGGGTGAGCTATTTTACTCACAATATAGAGCAAATCATTTTGACTTATTAAAATACAAAATGGAAAGCTTAAAATCAAGCTCTCTCTCTTTTTATCATTTAGGGATAAACATCAAAAGCAACAACATTTATGAAAACACTTTCAATATACAACTGTAAAACCCGTAGCCCCTCTCACGCTAACCACATATATTCTGGGATTCATACTTGCTTGAAATCCACTCTCTTTGCAGCCTACCTATACATAAAATGTGTCTGTGAGGTGTTTTCCCCTCAAGCTGCGGCTGGCCTCCTCATAGTCAAACTTAGCTTTGCCTACTTTTCCAAGTCCCTAGTTTTCTTCCTCGATGCCAAAAAACAAGAAGCAGAAGAAGCAGAGTGGGTGACCGACCATCCCAGTTTGCCCAGGATGTCTCCAGTTCAGCATTCAAAGTCCCACATCCTGGGAAACCCTTCAATCCCAGGCAAACTAGGACCATTGGTCACCCTTGCAAAGGGTCTCGGGGGCTAATGACTCAAGGGGGTGAAAGCCAAGAGGACTAAGCAGTATTCATCTGCTAATTTGTTATAGTCTGGGGATTTTATCTTTCTGGGAATTGTCTTACTTTGCAGGTAAAATAGAACATCGATTAAAACATTGAAGTACAATTATCTGCAGCTGTGCCTAGGCACCATTTATAGGTGCTGTGGCGTAAATCTTTCATCTAATGGTCATTGTGGATTTGATTATACACACCGTGTTGAGCTAAAGAGTCATGCAGTACGATATAGGAACTGGTCAAGGGTAGGCTAAGGGAAGAAGTTTTCCCCTGGGTAAGGCTATACCAGGTTCCTTAAATGATCTCATTTCGTCATTGATCCTTTGTTCCTAAATTGGTTTCATTACTGAAATCACTTTAAAAAATGGAAAAGATTTTCTGACCTTATCTCCAGACATTTAATAGGTCTCTGATGGGAATTAAAAATCCGTGTTCATTAGGTGATTCTGATAATCAACCAACTTTGGGAAGAGCAGTGTGAAACTGCTGGAATGTCTGGCCTACATTTGAACTATCAAAAAAAAAAAAAAAAACCCACCCACCCCCAAAGCATGGTTGCCACCTAACCAGGCTCATTTGCCCACTGCCCAGGAGGAAGCCAATCTGCTGAGTGAGCAAGGTTTATGGCAGAGAAAGAGTTTATTCCACATAGCGCTAAGTGGGAAGATGGGAGAAATTTCTCAAATCCACCTTCCCGAGAATTTGGGAGACAGGGTTCTTAAAGACAGTTTGGCGTAGCCAATTGAGTCTGCTAATTGGCTGGGTTCGGGGTGGAACCAGAGGGTTGTAGAAATTGTCTTCTTTGCTGACCAGGGTCTTGGGTGGGGGTCACAAAACCAGTTGAGTGAGTTCCTCGGTATGGGCCACTGGTCTGAGTGGGTCAGCTGTTCCACTGAATGTGGGACCTGGAAGATATCTCAGAAGGTACCCCTAGGTTTCAAGAAGGTGATGTTATCTATGGAGAAAGCTAAGAATTTCTATGACCACCAGCTGTGTGGCTCCAGAGTGGCAATTACAGAGAAGCAAACAGGGGGACAGTGGCTAATTATTATCATTATTCTTAGCTAAGCCTATGCCTAATTTTTAGCTAGGCGCTTACCACAATTCTCACCTTGCACCCCTCTTATTAATTTGTAAGGGTGGTTTTGCATTTACTGGGCAAATAACTCCCACCAATACAAGCCTTGTTGCTTGATTTACAACTACCCTAGAATAAAACAATTTCATATACAGATTCATACACACACATAAACTTCAATGTTATGACTTCTTCCAGACTTTAGTCGTCATAGAATTTGAGAGCTATGCTCTCTTCTCGGCTTTGGAAAGTATAAATTTAGGAACCCAGAATAGATATTTGTGATCAAGAGGTGGAAAGTCAAGTGAGCCGTGTGTGGGAGCCGGAACCCAAAGCGATTGAAAGAGACCCGCGGAGTCCACTTGAGCTGGACACGGTTGGAATCTGTGTCGCTTCCCTATGCTGCAAGGTTCCCCTGGGTCAGGAGGGCAAGTGTTTGGGGGACAGTGTGGCAGTGTGGAGAAAGATCTCTCAGTCCTGCAGAAAGAGGAAGGCTCTGAAGAAAAGAGAAAGATCCAGAAGAAAAAGGCCTGGATGAGCCTGACGGCTTGTGCAGAGAATATGCTTCAGGGGAGTGACCTTTGCTAGGTCCCAGGGGGTGCTGTAGACACAGGGCAGGCCAGGTCCGGGGAGCAGGTGGAGGTATGCATCTTAGCACTCCCTGCCTCTTTGGGACTCAACTCACTCGCCCTGTGGTAAGAACGAGAGGGCTACTTCTCGATAAAAAATCCTTCTCGGAGATCAGAGAGGTGCAGTGCCTGGGACGCCAGAGCTGTGGTCTACTGAAATGGCCACAGCAAAAATGGAAGCAAGGACACCAAATTAGGGTTTCTTGCAGCTCAACGAGGAAAGAGGTCATTTCAGGTGATTTAGTCAGCATGCTAGAATCTCTGCTGGAATAAAATGTAGTCACTGTGAGGGTAGGGAAAGTATGAAAGGCACAGGGGAGAACAGAAGATAGAAAGTGTTATTCCAAGGCTTCTGCAAAGAGCTGCATAAAAAGGGAGCTAGCTGAAAGAAACAACTTCCTTTTATATATAATTTAAAAGGAGATACCAGACCATAAGAATGCCCTGCCTTCCCATGAGCCCATAAACATGTAAAAATGAGGCTGTCTCAAGGATTCAGGGACATTTCAGAGACAAGTCCTAGAGATACCTTCTTACTCTCCATAATTTGAAAATATTCATGGGTTCTTTTAGCCCTCCTAAGACACAAATGTGGTTTAAGATTAAATTAGTATTTTCTCTTTGCTAACATTTATTGAGCATCTACTATGTGCCAGGCTCTGTTGCTAAACTTATGACATGCATCGTTTTTGTTTATTCTTGACAACAAATGATAGTGTTTTTATCACTCCCACTGTGCAGATGAGGAGATCAAGACCAAGAAAGATGAATTAACTTGTGTAAGGTCAGAGAGCTAGAGAAGGACAGAGCTGAGACATAAATCTAGGTCTATCACACTACAAACCAACTGTTCTTGTAGCCCACGCTATAGAGGTTATTGCATTATGATTTGTGAATTGTATGATAAATATCCCTTTAAAAGGGAGATAAAGGAGAGGCTGATAACTGAACCATGGCCAATGATTTGAAGCAGGTTGAAAAAAAGAGGAAAGAGTAAAAAACATACTACAGCATAATGAAATTAAATTGTAATTTTTTATTTATGGGAGTGAACTTACTTGCTTTGCGGGGCGAGGATATGCCTTATGCTGCTTGACTAGGGCATGAAGAGTAATATTGAAAATGGGGAGAGATCTGGAGGTCACAGTCTTCAGAATTGCATGTGGACAGCCGGGCTCACATCTGGCTATAGAATCTCTAACTCTTACATCGAATTCATTAAAAACAGCATCTGAGGGAGGGGAGAAGGTGGAGTACCACCCGATTATAATTCAATGAAGAGCTAAGTAAACTGTAAATTAAATGCTTTATTTGGGTAACTTCTTTTCCTTAAAATCTTATATACTTCAATTTCACTGAATGAACAGGAAGGGTTCCCAATCTAATGTAGAAATTACATGAAACTTTATTTTCTTTGTTAGTTCCCCACAAGTTTGCAGTGTTAAAGCACTATCTTTCTAAAGACCTAGGAAAGTCTTTCTTGCTTTATATCGCTCTGAATAACAACTACAAATTCAGTTTGAAAGTCTGAGTAAGATTCAGGCAAATCATGAACTACCCTGTGTTTCAAATTATTCCATCTATAGAATGGGTCTGGCTGCAATTATTTCTGAAATTCATGAACTGAAGAGGACATGACAGAATGAGTGATTAGTCAGTGAGTGCTCTGTCCTGAGCCTCTGATTTCTCCATCCATGCAATGGTCCAGCTGCCATCCCCCCTGGATTATCTTACCGTTGGTGCGGTAGGATGGGTCATCAATAGATGAGAATCTTGGAGCATTGGAATGTTTATTAACGTTTCTAATGATGCATCACCAAGTACCTAGGAATGCTTTTGGCCTTGGGTGAATTTCTAGAAGCCTTTCAACAGCTGTATGAGCTTTTCAATGTTTTCTTTGTGGTTTACTAGCTACAACTGACTGGCTGCTAATGGGCTATTACCTTCATTTAGAAAAAAAGTTATGCTTGTCAAGCTGGAAGAAATATACTCCATACATACAAAATTACGAAAGAACCGGGACACTGGAGCACACCGGTTTAGAACCTAGATTTATCACTTGCAGCGTATCTTTGGGCATACTACTTAATCTTCTCGGGTCTCAGTTTCCTCATCTTAAAAACAGGAATAATGATACTACATCCTGGAGCTGTTTTAAGGACTGAGTTGATGTATGTGAAGGGCTTAGAATCGTGCCTGGCACGTAGGAGCTGCTCCATAAGCATTAGCTATTACTCTTCTCACCTTATTTGGAACTGAGGTGCTTTTCTCCGGGGATATAAAATATTTTTCCACACTTCTTGAGGAACCGAAAAGAACTTTAAATACCCCATCTCTGACGGAAAGAAGGAACCAACAAGCATGCGACGGGTTTGATAGTGTGCTAAATGCCTGTAGAAACAGGGGAAATATATTTAGTACAAATATTTTAATTTCCTCAAGAAATAGAACCTGTTACTGCAGCAACAGACACAGATCTGACTACAATGTGTTCACAAAATGAAAGGAAAGAGAGAGTAGTCATAGAAACCACAAAGGAGAAATTAAACTTGTAGCAGGTTTCCAAGTCTCTAGTTATTAAATCACAAACCGAGACCTCATAAACATGGAAATGTATTCTAAACATAAAGTACTCAAGCTCTACTATACTAATTTAAATAAAGTCTAATTACTTTCCCTATGAAAGAGGTAGACACTTTTTTTTCTCTTCCTGATGCAGTATAATAAATAGCATCATTTCAGTCAATAAAAAGGGCATTCAAATGAATAAAAGTTTTCTTTTCATGGACACAGACCCCTCTGTCGACTAAAGATGGGTTGATCCATTGCAGCCGCGAGGTAGCTCTGACCTCAGAGAGCAGACTGATGCCTAGTACCCTTACGACATGGGGGAGGATGTTCTTTTTTAAATCTTAAACTCTCTTGGATGTTTAGGAAAGATCTCTGCTTGACCAGCTTTTTCTCCA
The DNA here is from genome assembly GCA_963574885.1 of Lepilemur ruficaudatus. Lineage (NCBI taxonomy): Eukaryota > Metazoa > Chordata > Mammalia > Primates > Lepilemuridae > Lepilemur > Lepilemur ruficaudatus. Next base: position 18,976 of record CAUYRT010029427.1, read on the forward strand.
CGGCCAACCAAGAAGGGAGGCTCCAAGGTATTGATTAACATCCAGCCTTACAGACCTGGGTTCTGCAAACTATCCACACACTTGCTCTGTTCCACTTTCTCTTTCTCTTGGCACCTAACTCAAGCGGATTGTATTAACAGATGAGAGACAGCAAAAGCAAAGCTCACTGGCTTAGCTGCTGCCTGCAAAAATCCTTAGCTTTAGGGTCAGAGCTCCTGGATAAGAAAGGAAGGAGCTTTCTAGGTTGAAAAGCTAGGAAAATACTCACCTGGTTACAAGACCCCTGATACCCTTTCCAAATGGTACCTATCTCTATGATTCTATTACTACAACTGCTTTTCATGATGATGTGTTGGCCAATGTTTATTTAGTGTCTAGCGCCTGCCAAGCAGTGATAAATTTGTTACAAGCATTGTTGTAATCCTCTCAATAGTAAAAAGAGATTGATAAGGTTATTATTTTACTTTACCGATGAGAAAGCTGAGGCAGCGGAGGCTTGGAGAATTTTAATAATTTGCTGGAGAGGGTGTAGACAACTAATAAGGTAGTGAATGAACACTCCACCCCCCAACCCCCTGTTTTAAAAAAATTCCAATACTCATGTTCTTAACCTTGATGTCATTTCTCAAATTGGGGTCACCAGAGGGCAGCAACCTCATCTCCTGGGAACTGGAAATGCAAATTCTCAGGCTCCATCAGAGACCTACTGCATGAGCAACCCTGGGGGGCGGGCCCAGCCATCTGGGGGTGGATAAATTCGCCAGGGCCATTGCGATGCAACTTCGAGGAGCCCTGTTTTATGCTGCACTGCCTCTACTTTAAAACAGGAAGGGGGGTAAAAAAAAGAAAAGAAAAAAAAAAACCTCCTCTTAGTCCAAGTATTAGAAAATGGCGTTATATTAATAAACCCCTTTGAGCTTGCTGGGTTTCGTATAAGCCTGTGATTGTGGCAATCGCATGGCTCTTTTCAAGAAAAAACAAGTTGTCAAGAAAAACTTGGAAAAAACCCAAGACTTCTGAAATCCTGTCACTATCCTAACCGTATAGGAATGCAGATAACATGGAGAAAATTGGCTTAGTTTTAAGTGAGAAGGTTGTGTATTTTTATGTTTTGTGACAGGCATCATATGGATTAAGAAATTCTATTTATGTCTCTATTTCGCTAATGAAGTGCACTGAGATCAAAGGTGAGCCTCCTCATCCTGAGCCTTTGTGACAGCTTATTTCCTTTCAAGAGATGAAAGCGATGAGCAACGCATGCACTAACAAACCTATGGTGGCCGTATTTTGCTTCTGACTATGACAATATCGCAACCCCATGTTACATGTATAACATCGGATGTGCCATGACAGGAGAAGAAAAAAGACACATAATTCCCACCTGGGAAGTGTCAATCAATACCAAGTTGAAATGTAGTTTAAGGGAAATGTCACTCTTGTAATACTCTGGCAGAGCAACTGAGGAAAAAAAAACTCTTGGAGAATTCCTAGATCAATTAGAATCTGTTCCACTGGCTGCGGAGTTGGTCCGTTGCTGCTGATCTGTCTTTTCTATCCACGTGGCTCTTGTGACTATGCATACCAGCTTTTTCCTGTTTCATTCAATGTTTTGGAATGTTTATGCATAGGAAACACGTATCTAATCCCCCTGGCGTTTTTTTAAACAGTGGTGTTTTAAAAATGATGACTTTGCCAAGTTCAGAGCTGTGTCTTTTGTACCAAGTGCAGAGCAATTGCTTAATAATTACCTGCTGGCTGGATGGCCGAGGCGCCCTCTCATTAGGCAGGTCACTCCCCAGCCTGCGGGCCCTGTGTCGTTCTCACGAGGCCAGCCTGCCCGTGCCCCGGATTGCCAGGATTGCCAGCTTATAAAGCATATTTACTTGAAGTTCAAGTTCAGTGAATTATTAAATTTTACCCTTGGAAGGAAGCTTAGAAATGTCCTAATCCCAGCCTCTCTACAACGTAACTGAAGACTGAGAACTCTCTTAACGCCGCCTGTAACGGAAATCTTGCTGTTCCATGGTGGAGTGTGTTTCTAGACTAGAGCCCCTCTCTTTCTCTGTAAGATCTTAACCTAGTACCTACTCCTGTTGTCTAGGCTCCCAAGTCTGAATCTGGGCCCTTGCCACTTCAAAGGTTGTCTTGGGACCGGCGACACGGGCCCTCCGGGCATGTGCTAGACATGCAGATTCTCAGGCACCATTGCAAAGCCCCGACTCAATCTTCATTTAACAAAAGATCCCCTGGTGGTTGCGTATTAAAAAATTTCAAATAGCTTTATTGAGTGCACATAAAATCGGGTGCACATAAAGTGAACATCTTAATAAATGTTTATCTTGTTTCGGGGGTATACACATAGCACCACAATCAAGGTGATGAGCATATCATCATTCCTAAAAGTTTCCTCCTGTCTCTTTACAATTCACTGACCCTTTCCACCTCCTCATCCCCAAGCAACCATTGACCTGTTTTCTGTCACAGATTAATCTGCATTTCCTAGATTTTAAAATAAATGGAAACACCCAACATGTACTTTCTTAAAAATTACTTTGGTTCTTTCACCTTTGAGAGTTATTGATGTTGATGCATGTATTAATAGCTAAGTTTTTTTTATTGCTGAATAGTATTCCACCATATGAGTACCCCACAATTTATTCATTCACCCTTTGGTGGACATCAGTATTGTTTCTATATTTCTATCATAAATGAAGCTGCTCTGAATATTTATTATGTAAGTCTTCCCATGGACACATGCTTGGGTTTTTTTTTTTTTTTTTTTGAGTAAATAGTTACAGTGGGATGTCTGATGGTGATATTGTCTTCATCCTCATTTCCTGGCATGCAACTCTTAAAATCCTCAGAATCTCCAAAGTGATGTTTCTGTTATGCTAATGAGTTGGCTGATGGCTGGCAGCCCCTAGGCAGCTTCCAGATGGGGGCTGGTCACAGAAAAACCAAAGCAAATGGAAATTTCAGCCTCACACCTCCAAGGCGGAGCAAGGGGCTGAAGGTCAAGTTGATTACCAATAGCCAGTCATTTAACCAAACATGCCTGTAATGAAGCTTGCATAACAAGCCACAAGGACTATTTTTGAACAGCTTCAGGTTACCTGAACATGTGGAGGTTCCTGGAGGGTGGCACAGGGCGGGGGGTGGGCGTGGGGTTGGCGGGGTGGGGGGAGAGCATGGAAGTTCCACGCCCCCTCCCATACCTCGCCCTACACGTCTCTTGAGCTGCATCCTTTATAATATCCTTTATAATAAACCAGTAGACATCAGTGTTTTCCTGAGTTCTGTGAGCTGCTCTAGCAAATGTGTTGAATCCAAAGATGGGAGTCGTTGGAACCCCGACTTACAGCTCGTCAGTCAGATGCACAGGAGGTAAAACAACCTGGAGTTTGTGATTGACATCGGAAGTAGGGGCCAGTCTTCTGGAACTGCGCCCTCAACCTGTGGGACCTGACCCTATCTCCAGCTCGTGTCGAAACTGAGTTGGGGGGCGCCCGGGTGGTGTCTGTGGCTGCCTTCGTTGCTTGCTCCCTGGTGGGGAGAAATCCTCACACACTTCTTGGTGATCAGAGGTCAGAGAATTGTTCTGTGTTGATTGTTGTTGAGTGAGAGGACAGAAATAACACTTTGGTTTGGCTTTATTCCCACATCATCAGACCGGGTCATATGATAATTTCAGTTTTACAAAAAAAAAAAAAAAAAAAAAAAATGCCAGACCTTGTCCCATAACTCACCGATTCTCTTGCTCTTTTTTTTTCTTTTCTATGTTTCACTTGGATAGTTTCTATGGTTATGTGTTCAAATTTACTAACACTCTCTTCTGCAGTGTCTAATCTACTTTTAATATCCAGAGTATTTTTCATCTTGGACATTTTCCTTTTCATCTAGAATTTACATTTGCAACTTTTTCCTAATCTTCCATGTCTCTACGTAGCATGGAATTTTTTTCTAGCTTCTTGCTCATGTGGAATGCAGTTATAATAATTACTTTTAAATGTCCATTTCTACTAATTCTTTCAATTATGGATTAATTTCAATTGATTAATCAATTTTCCTCAAAATTGGTCATATTTTCCTCCACGTTGCATGTCTGCTGAGTTTTGATTGCCAAACATTGTGAATTTTACCTTGCTGATTACTGAGTATTTTTACATGTTTACAAATATTCCTGAGCTCTGTTCTAGGATGTACTTAAGTTACTTGAAGACAGTTTGATCTTTTTTCCTCTTTCTTTTAATATTTGACAGGTAGATCTAGATCAGTGTCGAGGAAAGAGCTAATTTTTGCTCCACTACTGAGGAAAATGCTCTTTTGGATACTCTATGTAATGCCCCGTGAATTATGAGGTTTTTCACCTTGGCTGGTGGGAACAGGAACCAGCTCCTCCATTTTGAGACCTGCTGTTGTTTTTTCAAATACTTTCTTGGCCTCGTTAGGGCCTGGGGGCCATAAGCAGAAAATAATTGGCCATTAGCTTTTGAACTACGTTTGCTAACTTAAGAGAGAAAGTAGAAAGATTTCAGCTGACCCTTACCTGACTCCAGACCTGCCATCAGGCACCTGCTGAAGCGATTAAGTTTAGAGAAGAAACAGAAGGGCGGGGGTACTTGGCACATCTGCCCACCAGATAGAGCCACTGGTCCGAGGTCGAAACGCCCCTGAGGTGCCTGACGTGCTTCGTGTACCCAGTAGAATGCTCTCTGGCTAAGATCACAAAACGTGAAATATGTTTTAGTTAACCATAGTCATCCTGTTTCAAATCAAACCTTAGTTGCAATCAGTAACTCCTGAAAACTCACCTCAAGGCTTCAACCCCCTCCCCCCCATGGTGCTAAAACAAGATAGTAAATGTGTCCTAGCTAAGATCAGTGCTTTTCTTCGCTTTTGTAACTGCGCTTGCTTAATTAGATATTTTTAGAGTGTGGTTTTTTTTTTTCCCTTTAAAAGGGCCGGCTTCTGATTCGGGGCTGCTCTCTGAAAACCTGTCCCAGAGCAGGTGGAGAGCGTGGCCGGCTGACTGAATAAACTCCAAATTTGATCAGTCTGGTCTAATCTGGTGTTAAGGTGGTCTTTTCTCATGTTCTGGACCGTAACAGTTGGAGGCCCCAGCAAGATCTGCCCGACACAGGGAGCCTGGTGACCACTGGTGTCTGGGGACCGGGTGCAGAGTCGAGGGCCTTGCCTGGGGGGGCCCCTGAGAGACATTCCTCAGCCCTGGGTGGCGCTGCAGCTGGACAACGCAGCTGGCCCCCAACACCTGAAAAAGGCAATTAAATTCCTCTGGGCAAGTCTTCTGGTTCTGCTCACTGGTGAGTGCCCTTCTGGTTCTGATTTCTGGTTCTGGTTTGGTCTGCGAGCCCTCGTTACCCTAGGGAGGCTGGACGCAGCTGAACTCCCAGGGTCCGGTTCCAAGGAGCGAGACGTCACTCGGAGCCCCTGGTTTCTGGTTCTGGTTTTGGTTTTTGGTTCTGGTTTCTGGTTTTGGTTTCTGGTGCTGGTTTCTGGTTTATGTTTTGGTTTCTTGTCTCGGAGTACGGCCTTTAACTGGAAGCGCAAGGCAGTCTGTGGTCTAGAACTTCTGTTTTTTGGTGGATTGTTAGATTCTGATTTCACGTGCCTTATTGTAGTTTTTGTGTGTTAACCGTTGAAGCTCATGTACGGAGCGTAAGAACGACAGTGGGAGACAGACTGAGAACCGGGTGCAGGTTTATCCCAGGCCTGAACCTGGTCAAAACTGGATCTGTTGCCCCGATTGTGAGGGAAAAGGACGGGTGGGAAGTGGCATAGGGTGAACCTGCACCTGCGGCCTATGTAACACCTGGGTTGACCCCTAAAAAGGACTAAACGGCTTGGACTGACGGACTTGTTATCATTTCTCTGTGTTTTTCTGAAGTGTTATCAATTCTTAGCACATGGGGTTTCAGGAGCAAGGCACAGGTAATATTCATCGTCCTGGGAGAGGGCTGCCCTTGCATCCTGAACTCCCCCACCGGTTCCCTAACCCTTGCTCTGATTTCTGCTTACATGTTTGGGTCCTTTGGTCATACTCGCTTGTCTCCATCTTTTGTCCATTTCTCATCCATTCCGGTTCCTCACTGCAGAAGTCAGCATGACTCTGTTCCAGGAAGGTACTGACCTGGCCAGCTTTCCCCTCATTTATCTGTTAGTGTCACTTCCCAATTTGGTGGCTGGACGAAGAGGTGCGTTACCCTCCTAGTTAGAGTCTTCCTTAGGCTAATGTGAACCAGGGACGCTGATTCCACCTCATGTCCTGAAAATATCATAACACACCACACACACACACACACACACACACACACTACAGTAATGCATAGTGCTGCTAGCAAGGTGTTGACTCTTCGCTTACTGTTTTTGTTCATTTTGTTTATGGTTTTGTTATAAACTTCTTCGGGGAAAGAAATGTAGCAGGAAAGATGGTCTATCTTCTGATTCAGGAGCCTTGTTGTATGTGTCTCTTTGGATAAAGTAAGTCCCGGTAACTCAAGCAAACTAACCCGGGTGTTGGAAGGAAAACCCTGCAGAAAGTTGGGTAAATCCCCTATTTCTCCTTTTCCTTAAGCTGCCCCTTATGAGTGGAAATGCTTCATGAGATCTTGAGATGCCCATTAGCATTTGAGAGTGTGGCCCTTTGTACCTTGTAGATATATATATATTTTTCATTTAAAATTTTTGTCCAGCTTTATTGAGATATAATTGACAAGTAAGGCATAAAACTTGATTTTTGACATATGTATACACTGGGAAATTATCACCACAATCAAGCTAATTAGTATATCCATCACCTCACATAGTCACCATTTTCTTCCCTCCCTCCCCTCCCCTCCTCTCTCTGTCTTCTCCCTGTTACCCTTCCCCCTCTCTTTTTTTCTTTCTTTTTTTCTTTTGTGGTGAGGACACTTCAGAGCTACCCTATAAGCAGAATTTCCAGTACAAATACAGTGTCATCAAGTGCAGTAATGATGCTACAAGTTAGATCTCCAGAACTCATTCATCTTGCAAAACTGAAATTTTAGCATCTCCCACTTTCCACCCCCTAGCCTCTGGCAACTACTGTTCTGCTCTTGGCTTCTACGAGTTTGACTTAATTTAGATTTGACATGTAAGAGATCATGCCCTATTTGTCTTTCTTTGTCTGGCTTATTTCACTTAACCCCAGGTTCACCCATGTTGTCAGAAATGGCAAGATCTTCTTTTGCAGGGCTGAATAATATTCCATAGTATGTATATATCACATATTCATTATTCATTTACTTGTCAGTGGTCAGATTGTTTCCATAACCTGATTATTGTAAATAATGCTACGATGAATGTGGGATTATAAATATCTCCTTGAAATTCAGATTTTATTTCCTATGAATATATACCTGTTAGTGGGATTGCTGAATCATATATAATCATGATTTAATTTTCTGAGGAACTTCAATATTGTTTTCTACAATGGCTATACCAATTTACATTCTCATCAACAGCATGTGGGATTCTCTTTTCTCCACATCTTTGCCAATACTTATCTTTTGCTGATAATAGCCATTCTAACAGGTATGAGGTAATAAATATTTCATTGTGGTTTTGATTGCATTTCCCTGATGATTAATGAGGTTGAGTAATCTCTTTTCATATGCCTGTTGGCCATATGTATGCCTTCTTTGGAAAAACGTCTGTCTATTCATATCTTTTGCCCATTTTTAAATCAGGTTATTATTATTATTACCATCATAGTTATTATTTTACTATTGAGTTATGAGTTTCATATATATTTGTAAACAGGACTCTCAGGTTTGTTTAAAGTGTCAAGTGTGTGTAGTTGGCAGAGTTAAAGAGTTTGGTGATCTGTAGCTAGACTTATTCCAAAGACCTTACACATCATGATGTCTGCAGCTTCTATACAAAAAAAAAAAAAAATCAACATTTCCTTAACATGGGAAACCACAAAGAAGTTAGTAGTACTTTGCTTGCAAGTTGAGTGTTAACGTAGTGGGACAACGGACTCATTTTTTTTGGAATTTGCTTTCTTCCCTGTCTTTCTTAAGAATTTGGCAACAGTTTTGTTGTGTTTCCTGCACTGCTGTCATTTCCAGGGTCTTAACACAAGGCCCGTCAGGAGGCACAGGCAGTGTATGTGGGCAACTAGCTGTGCTCTCCGAGAGGCTTATTCTGTGAGTTAAGTGGGGTTTAAGTGCGTGGAAACAAAAGTGGTTAGATCATTGGAGAAAGGGAGAAGGGATCATTTTGGAGGGTCGGGAAGGTGTTTTCGGATTGATACAACTTTACTTTCTGGACAAGAGAATCTGATAGGAAAGCCCAGAAAGTATTGCATTTTTGCTATGAACTGTGTTCTGCATAAATTCTGGGGCATCAAAGCAGCAGGACCAGCAGAGCGGTTCTCGCACAGAAAGGAGTCAGAGCGGTGCGTGGATGAAGAGTAACGAGACAAATTGGTACTGACTGATTGACACTACGGTGCTCACATGGTTGGTGGTGGTGTCCACCAGGGATCCGGGGGTTGGGGGGTAGACCCACGTCTGAGGGATGCGGTGAGCGTGGAGGAGGGGAGGGGCATCCCACTAACCCATTGCTAGGTAGAGGCAAGTTACAAAATGTGACCCAAAAAAATGCTCAGTAAAGAAATTAGAGACAAAATTCCCACATTGTGTAATTCCACTCATACGAAATGTCTAGAAAAGGCAAATCTATAGAAACAGGGAGCAGATTAGTGGGTCCCTGTAGTTGGGTTGGGAATTAGGGGTCTCAAAAGGGGGAAGAACAAGGCTGAGCGACGTGGGGGTCACTGTGGAGGGGTGGGATATGCTTGAAAAGTAGTGGGGGAGCGGAATTAGGGGTCTCAATAGGGGAAAGGAATTCCTCAAAAACTGATTCATACTGCTTTTCACAGAGCTTGTACTAGTTTGCAGTCCCATCAGAAATGTTGCCCTCTATCACTGCTTCTATTCAACATAGTCCTGAAATTCCTAGCCAGAGCAGTCAGACAAGAGAAGCAAATCAAGGGCATCCAAATGGGAAAAAATAAGTCAAACTATCTCTCTTTGCTGCCAATATAATCTTATATCTAGAAAACCTCAAAGATTCTACCACAAGACTACTGGAATTGATAAACACACTCAGCAAAGTCTCAGGTTACAAAATCAATGTACAGAAATCAGTAGCATTCCTATATGCCAACAACAGTCAAACTGAGAACCAAATCAAAGGCTCAATACCCTTCACAATAGCAACAAAGAAAACTAAGTACCTAGGAATATATTTAACTAAGGGGTAAAAGATCTCTACAGGGAGGACTGTGAAACACCGAGGAAGGAATTAGTAGAGGACATAAACAGGTGGAAAGCCACATCATACTCTTGGGTCAGCAGAATCAACATTATTAAAATGTCTATACTACCCAAAATGATCTACAGATTCAATGCAATCCCTATTAAAATACCAGCATCATTTTTCACAGATACAGAAAAAATAATTCTACGCTTCATATGGAAACAGGGAAGTCCCTGTATAGCAAAAGCAATCTTAAGCAAAAATAACAAATTAGGAGGCATCAATTTACTAGACTTCAAGCTATAACACAAGGCTATAATAATCAAAACAGCATATTACTGGCACAACAACAGAGACATAGGCCAATGGAACAGAACTGAGAACCCAGATATGAACATGCCATTTAATCTTAACCAATCTGTTGGATGATATAGGGTATGCAATCACAGTTTTAATTTGTAATCTGTAAGTATGATTATACTGATGTTACTAACAATTATAATTATATCATATTTATGTTATATGCTTATGTGCACCATATAATAGTAACATATTGTTATATATTAATTATATTATATTTCACATATAATTCTTCTTTTGTGAATTGGTTGCTGATGTCCTTTGTTGATGTCTCTCTACTGATATGATTATTTATTGTTTCCCAGATTCATGAGAACTTTTAATATAATCAGGAATTTGTCATATATTTCATTTGTTTGTTATTTTTTTAAGCCTTTAAAAGGTGATTTTATTGCTGTGTTCTGCCATTTTCTGTAGAGAAGGTTAGAATATATATATTTAGTCCAGTCTATCAACTTTGCCTATTTCACATTCAGCTTTTAATAACATGCCTGTAAATAGCTTACTTGTGTCCATTTGTCACACATGTTCAATTATATTTAAATTAGTTTGTCTTCAGAGTCACCTTGAATTAGTTTTGGAGTAAGCTAGATGATGGATAAACAAATCCTTTATGTTTTTAATTTTTTCTACAGAATTTTAAAATAATTCATTGTTCTTCTCTCTGTTAGAAATGTAATGATTATTATACAAAACTTTTTCACGTATACAGACTTTGTATATTCTACTGTACTCAAGTGGAGTACTATTCAAACATTTATGTGACTATTCTGGAAGTAATATTGATTATTGTACTTTAATCCTTTCTAATGTCAGTTAAAACAAGTTTTTCTTTGGAAAAATTTTACTTCAGAGGCTCCCAAGCTTTCTCTCATGTTTATTCCTCCAGGTAAACTACATAATCATTTTGATGAATTTTACTAAAAGTATATTAAAGATATTGGTCACATAATTTGGGATTAAGAGCTAGAATGGATTGTTCCTCTGCCATTTGCTACCTTTAAATAGAAATAAAATATTAAGAAGGATAAGAATAGTACTTTGGAGATGTGTCACAATTAAATAATTTTAATATTTGTGGAAATTTAAAAATCATCTTCAATAAATTTTAGATGGATTTAATAATAAAATAATTGTATTGGTGAATTAAATTAGTAGATTTTGAATTCTCTGATCTAAAAACATGACATAGCTCTCAATACAATGGACTTAATTTATGTCCCTGATTATATATTATAAGCATTATGCATTTTAAGATATTTTAATTACCTTATATTTATACTTTTATAAAGCATACAATCTTTTTCTCATTATGTTTCTGAACTAGTTATTTAGACCAAACATAAAAATTACTATTTTTATATTAAAATGTGCCAGAATATTAATTCTCATTATTTCTTATTTTCTTTTGATTATTTTCTTGAGATTATTAGGTACACTATTATCTCTTCAACTCTTGATATTAACTCTTCTTCCTCCTTTTTAACATTCATTGTTCTGATTAAAAATTGGATAACAATTTCAAAAAATCGAATAAAGATAATATAAATCACAGAAATATGGATTTAAATGAGGTATCAAATTAGGCAAATCAGAAAGAAAAATAATAAGACACTTTAATAGCTAGTTTTAGGGTTCTTTGGAGCAACAAGAGTGGTAATGCTGGGATGATACTAATGCAAATGTGTGGAGTATTTTCCTGAGTAATCTGGTAATGCTAACTCTATTTCATCAACTCTGCAATATGCATTTTTTTCACATTATATATTTCTGAAATGAAGATCATCTTAAAATTGAATGCTTCTTATAATTGCAGTAAACCAAGGGATAATTGTAACCTATAAAACCTTTGTAACCTACGAAAACATTTATTTGACACTCTCAGATAAAATCAAGAGTGTTCCAATCACAAAGCCTCTTTGAATTGAGGCAATAAAGTATCCCACAATTTGTCCCTCTAATATATCTACTATAAATTTAGTGTTTGTACACATTTTCACATGCACATGAAGATACATGATATATAATTTAGTATTGTTTATAATTCTAAGACTAAAACAACAAAATCCATTACAGGAACTGGCTCTGTGTGTGTGTGTGTGTGTGTGTGTGTGTGTGTGTGTGTGTGTGTGTGTATGCCTAACAAAATAAAAATTTCTTGCTTCCTAATTTAGGCACATTTTGGCAGAGTATCAGATTGAATAGATTTTCAATTTTAAAAGTATTTTAAAATAATGTAAGCCATGAAAACCTCTCTCCTCACAGCATCAGCAACAATTTGCACTATCCTCATAATTTTTGCAATTCTGATGATAGGTGGCATCTTGTTTTCTTCATCAACATTTATCTGAATAGTTGTGATTTCTGTAATGTCTTTATATATTCACCAACCATTTGAAATTTTGATTTCGGTGGCCTTCATATTTATATATTTTGCTCCAACTTTTCATTGGGTTATTTTTCCTTTGATAATTTATGGGTGTTCCTGTTGGTCTTGGATAATTTAAAAACAATAACAATGAAAGCTTAAATATTGCAAAATATTTGGAAATTAAGCCACTACATTTTCAAATAGCCCTGGAATCAAAGATACAATGACAGTAGAAATTAGAATATATTTCAGTGGAATGACAAATAAAAACAGCATAGGCAAACCCGCCGCTTGCAAGGAAAACTGCATTCACAGGGAATTTTTAAAATCTTAAATTTATATATTAGAAAAGAAAAATCAAGTTAAAAGTTAGAAGCAACACTTTCAACTCAAGAAACAGAAGGAAAAATAATATTTGAGTAGAATTTAATAAAATAAAACAGAATAATACAGTAGAGGGAGTCCCTAAAATCATGGAGTAAACAGAAAGCACCCTTCCATACGATGTCAGCGCCTTAATGCTCACGACCTATGAATATGCTATCTCACGTGACTCAAAGGGCGTGGCAGATAGGATAAAACTAAGGACCTGATGATGGGAGTTTGTCCTGAATTATCGTTGTTGACTCAGTGTCATCGCAAGGGACTCTACACAGGAAAAAGGGAAGAGGGGCAGTGAAAGAAAAAGATGGGATGATGGAAGTAGGGTTGGAGTAATGTGATTACCAGCTGGATGATGCAAATCAATTAACGTGGGTAGCCTCGAGAAACTGACAGAGTCAGAAAAAATGGATCTTCCTTAGAGACTTCAGAGGGAACATAGCCCTACTTCCACCTTAAATTTAGATCCATTTCTCCATTTCAGACTTGTGACTGTCCAACTGCTAAGATAGTACATTTATTTTGTTCTAAGCCACCAAGTCTGGGGTAGTTTGGAGCAATAGGAATAAACTAATAAAACCATATGGTGATTCATTGAAAAAGACTAATAGAATTGATAAACCCTGGAAGTAATGAAGAAGAAAAAGAAGACAGTGAGAAATTTAAAGTTTCATATCAGGAATAAGTAAAGTGACATAAACCATATCATGAAAATATTAAAAGAAAATATAAGGATATTATGAACAAATCTGTGCCAATAAATTTGCTAATGTAAGTAAATGGGTATTGTCCTATGAAAGTCAACGCACCAAAAGTGGCATAAAAATAAGTGGAAAATAAAAATATTCTCCTAGTACATAAAAAAATCAAATCTCTAATTAAAACTATACCTACCTACATACATTTTGGGGTGATGTCAATGAACACCCAAATGAAGGAGTGAGCACTTCTGAAATTTTACTCCTTCATAAAAGCAGCAAAAAAGCTGAATATTTGACAGAATCAATTTTTACAAATCTCTGAAAATTAACCAAAGGCTTGCAGCACATTGGTAAGCATTTAGTCAAGAAAAATGGCTGAATCTTGATTAGAACATTGGCCTTTGTGGTGTTCCCATTCCCTAATCCTGAGTTTAGCAGTAGTTTAAAAAGTAATTTGCCAGGTCCCCAGTACTAGAGGGAGCACAAGGGAAAATAGAGCTCTTTTAAAACCTTTTCCCCAATAAATTGTTGTTATGTGACCTGTCTGGTGGTTCTCTGGGAGATCCCTCTCAAAAGACTTATTTTATTTCAAATCACTCAAACTCTCTGAATGCTAAAACCCTCACCCTGCCCAAGGACATGGTGGACTGCTTAACGTCATCGCTGCCTGACGTGACAGAAAGCAATCGCGGCAAAGAATAACCAGAAAGCTCAAAACGAACAACTCAGGAATGAGATATCCACTACAGCTTTAAAAAGGTGCAACATGTTCCCGGGATTCTAGAAGCCCACTCATAGGGCTTGGCACACACTCGGGTAAGACCTGAGAATGACCCACACTCTCAATTCCCATTGATCGGAGCCTCTGCATAGTAGAAAGTGAAGGCTAAGGGGACATCTTCTCTGAGTATGCAAAGATGTCCCAACACACACACACACACACACACACACACACACACACACACACACACAGACACTTTCAAAAAACATGTGGAGATTCATTAGTTCTGGGTGTTTGAGGATTTATTGAAATCTCTGTCCATTAGTAATCTCACCATGAAGCTAACTGATCAGAGATTTCAGTGATCACATATGACAATGATACACAATAAATTCAGAAAATTCAACAAACAAAAAACTATTTGCAAAGCACAAAGGAATATGTCTTCCATAACAAAAGAATGAACTGCTGGTACAGACATGAAGTTATCGTAGGTGAAACTTAGGCTGTGTTATTAAGGTGAGGTTTGCCAAACTGCCTTTGGATGGAGTTGGAAATGTCTGCCTCAGCCACGTTGAACTATTCATAGAATGCAGCATTCAACTTGACTTGTTGAAGCATTCAAATCACGCGGTAAATCTGGAAGCATGATGTGATTGGAAAGTGGAAATTAACAGATTACTAAACTGATGATTTTAGGGTTTGGAAAAGAGATATGTAGGCTTCAAAATCTGAACAGTCTATGCCCTTCTTGTCTCCAAAGTATTCACAACCCCCAACTGATTCCTGTCTTTGATTCACCTCTTGGTAGGTTCCATATATGTTAGCTAAGAAGCATTCATCATTTCTCTTTATTTCCATAGTTCTGAGTATCCTAGTTTACAGAGACTTTAATAATTTGGCCTTTCAACATATACTTAGCTAAAACCTGCCATATACCTATATATGGTTGTCTTCCATGACATAATCAGACATAAGAAATATTTCAAGCAGTTTATGTACAATTGTATTTTGTTTGGAGGGATCTTTTGGTTTTTGTTGGTGATAGTAGATTTGTTTGTTTGGTAAACGTTGAAAAAAACCCATCATTGACAAAGTCACTTCTGATTCTTTAAGAATGCACAGTACTGCAACATTAAGACTTGCCTGTTCTCTAATGCATATCTGAGATTCATATTTCAGCAACGTACTCAACAAGTAGTCAATAGACTTTATTAGTTTGATTTAAGAAATAATTTTGTCTAGCCAAGAGAATGTGGTTAAATTATATGCTACAGTCAGATAAATTTAAAGTTGTATCTCAGATAAGATGTAAGAATGTTTTATGATGCTGAAATAATAAGATCTTCTTATAATTTCTACTCTTTCAGTTCTTCAACTATATAAAAAACCCGGGTAAACATAAATGAAATAGATAAGCGATTGATACATAACATGACTAGAACAACTTATTTCTAGTAGTAATATCCTAAGTTAATATAATAATAATCTTGGTTATATGGTTTTCCAGGTAAAAATTATGCCCATCATTAAGAATGATCTGACCTGTCTAACATAAAATGACACTAACAAATCAGGCTCTTTTTGATATATCCTCTCTCCTGTTATTATTCACTGCATTTATTTTTATCATGATACTCCCGTCTCGTGTTTGAAAGTGACCACCGGAGCAATTAAAATTCTCCAAGATTGAATGAACTAAGGGAGTAAAAGCAGTTCTGCCTGTGAAGAAATTCTTTCTAATAATTATAGCAATTACATTTAACACATTAAATAGTGATTTTGCATATTTAATGTTCCTAAACATCTCCAAGCACATCCTGTCAGTTTACGTTTTAAAGACCTTTAGAAACACGAAGTATTTTCCATTGTACCTAATAGAAGCCCAGGTAAGGGAGGCTCAGAATTGAAATATTTACAAATGTGTAGTAATTCTTATATTCAGGAGATATGCAATGTCTGTATGATATTCTCCTGCACACTTTTCATTAAACATTAGAATTTGGTTCATCATGTAGCAGATCTGGTGTTCTTTATGGTTAAAACTATGGAAGTAGTTAGAATCATCATTATTAACTTTCCTCCTTTAAATTCCATTTATTTCTCTGAATTTGCCCAGGATACTCTTCCATTAACAGTTTCTATTTTTTATGTTAAACTTCTAACATCTCATAAACACATTTATATTCTTAATTATTCTAAGGTGTGCTATCTAATTTTTTAAAATAATCATCTGCTTTTGGAAATCTGGTAATGCTTTTCCTTGCAGCTTTTAAGAATGAGGCCCTAGGGATCCTTCATCCCCATTCTTGCCCTTCTCCTTCTTCCCAGACTCAGCAGCATTGAATCATCCCACCAAACATGTACATATATAATTTGCATAAAGTTTATGCTATGAATTTGGGTCTGCAAGATTTGTTACTTTTTAAAAAATTGATTACTCTTGTCTCAGAGTCCAGTTTGGCTAAGATTTCCAGCATTATTGAGATTCTTTTGCTCTCTGACATTGGCAGAAGAATCCCTGCAAGCAGAAGAAATTCTGATCTTCGGTCCGGTACGGCCCTCATAACACCTTTGTGATCACCCAGCAGTAACTGGACAGACTTCCTACAAAAATAATGTGTTTGACTGCAAAGACTGATCACACCACAAAGGCATTGTGAGGAGATGGGCCCGTTCGTGACTCGTGTAATGAGACTTTCTGGGGAGCGCAGGGCGGGCTTCCTGAGTGGGTGCAACAGTGGCTGCAGAGAGTCGGGGAAGAGAGCTGGCTTGGAGTTTCAAGGTGGTTAGGGGTGGGCATGGGGTGGGAGTTCCTGAACCCGGCTCCAGCCTTGAGCAGTTTGAAATTCCAGGTGGCACTAAAGGAAGGAACACTTGGGAGTTCTCATCAGCTCGCTAAGGTGTGTGGCAGAAACAAAAGGGACTGGTGGGACTTGAAAGCTTCAGAGATCAAACATCAACATTGGAGTCAGACTCTACTAAAATCCTCACTGTCAAAACCTACTGAACTGTTAGTACAGAGGACATTTGCTTTTGACCTATAATTTGAGTCTTGTTTCCTATGGTTCTTTGTTTAACAAAGAGCAAATTCCTCTTTGAGGTCTTGCCACCTCCTCAGGATCCTTCCAAGAAGCTAGTTATGGTAGGTAACTTGTACACATGTGACATGTGACTTCTGTACCTATTTTCCTTAGGGATTGTCCACTGTGTCCACCTGAAAGAAAGAACTAAGGTGAATGTGTATAGGTAAGAGTTTATTTGGACAAAATTTGAGCATTGAAACCTTGGAAACACACTTCCAAACTAAGTTTGAGAGATTTTTTTTTTTTTTTTTTTATAGAGACAGGATCTCACTCTGATGCCCAGGATGGAGCACAGTGATAAAATCACTGCTCACAGCAACCTCAAACTCCTCAGCCTCCTGAGTAGCTGAGACTACAGGCATGTGCCAACACTCCCAACTTTTTTTTTTTTTTTGGTAGAGATGAGGTCTTGCCATGTTGCTCAGACTGGTCTCAAACTCCTGGCTACAAGTGATCCTCCCACCTAGGCCTCCCAAAGTGCTGGGATTACAGGTGTGAGCCACCACACCTGGTCTACAAGCAGATTTTTAAAGACAAAACGAGGAGGTATAGCAATCTGGTCTCAGCCTCTTCACATATAAACGCTTTTTGTTAGCAGAGATAAGCTAACAGATGACTAGCTAAAGGCTATAGCACTTCTTGGAACAGTCATTAGTGTGTGGTTAGGCCAGTTACTGAAATTATTCACATAAAGAAGATGTATCAGGGAAGTCCGGGGGAGTAACTATGGCCTTATGCCCCCTTCCCTATAACCATTTTAATTTAGTTAACTTCTGCTTGTCCAATTTTATTCTCATTTCCTCCTTTTGATCAAGATCTTTCTTCTAGAAAGCACTGATGTTCCATGGATTGTTCTCAGAGTCCCTGGCCCCAGGAAGTCTCACTCCCAGAGAGTCATGTTCTGCATAAGGGAGTAGGAGACAGCTGGGGCTGGTAAGGTTTTACAGTAACCTAGAGACAGGCTAGGAGTCACAGTTAGGCCTTAACTCACATTGTTTCAGTCATATATTGAATCAACTCTACTTGCTGGGTAATCATGACTTCAGTTTTTTGTGGTTAATTTCAAACATGTAGAAACACAAATCATGAAAATTTTAAAGGTGACAAAAAATGTAAGAATGATTATAAGAATGAGACCAACAGTTTTGTAATCTTGACTCTAGAAGAGCTCCTATTCCTAGGGCCAGCCAGCTGAATATATCAGAGAAATTCAAATTAAGCCATTCTCAGTGAATTAAGAATGTCCCTTAGGGGATTTTGCTAGCTTTATAAATTTAGAAGTTTCTGATTCCACTTGTACAGATGTGTTAATCCAGATGCAACAAGAAAGAAGTATTTGCAACAGCACAAACACCCCCTTTCACTGCAAGGAGGTAATCCACTGTAATGTGCTTGTCAAGGACAACTCGGGCTCAAGAATCAAGTGAACTTTGTTGGGCCTTGATGGCCCTTGCGGGGACGAGGAAATTCAATTTACTGTGTGGGTTGACTATCTCATCATAACATCAGGATGGGCTACTGCAAATCCCCAGAAAGTAATCCTAAAATACCAGTTAAATTGATTCCCTGAATGTTGAGCTACAAGGTCATCTCCTTGCTAATATCTGCAAGAATTGTCCAGATTAGAATCCTAATCTGGATAATCCTCTATTATAGATAAAACTCATTTTGCCCTTTGATGTTGATTGGATTGGTAGAGAGGTTTAGGGTTATTGGATATCAAAAAGGGTCGTGACTTGGTCCAACAAGCACATTTTACCCATTCTACAGCTATCTAAACACTGGTAAACCAAGGGTAACCATTATAGCCACATACAAAGATGTATCCTTGGTGTTTGCATAGGACCCTAGAGAGATTTTTGAAATTAAATTATTGATTCTTAGGGAGAAAAACAGGGATGAAATTGAATCAGGAGTTGTTATGAGGGAGACTCCATGGATGATGGGTAGTATTAAGATGAGCTCGGTGGGAATCTCTTTTAGGTACATTGAAGCAGTTCTCTGCCTTTGGCATAGAGGGGTGGAACAATCGGCATAAGACAGATTGTAACAATTTTGTTACAAAAAAGAAAGTGATAGGTGGTTGGAAATATGGCTAGTGTTTATCTTATAGGTGGTAACAATTTGATTATTGCTAAGAGTAATGTTTCTTGCATATCACATGTACTGATGGATGGGTTGCAAGTGATATCTCCCATTTTTGAAGTAAGACTTGGCTATGTGTGTTTGTGTGTGTGTGTGTGTGTGTGTGTGTGTGTAGAGAGAGAGAGAGAGAGAGAGAGGGAGGGAGAGAGAGAGAGAGAGAGGGAGAGAGAGAGAGACCGATCCAGCATGAAGCATGGTATCTTTGTTATCCAGGGAAAAGTATGGACTCTATAGGTGGTGCTTATAACCTTACGATATGTGGCTGTGGGTTTAAAGGGAGCTGTCATTCAGTGCATTTGTAATAACTTTCAGGAAGGGATGAGGTTGGTTGTGGAGGGTGGGGAAGAGGGAGAGAAAGCAAGTCAGGGCAAGAAAGCTCAGAAAGATGGGGTATTTAGATGAAGGAGAGAGAGAAGAAATTTCTGAGGTTTTGTAAGTTCAGAAATGGTCTCAGGAAGTTTTTGTCCACTTCTTGGAGGGAGGCAATCCTGTCTGTCCCTCATTTAGAAGCCTCGTTGTAGCATTAGAAATGAGCTTCCCTTTGAACGTGACAGGTTCTCAACCCAGCTTTTTCTCAGTGTGTGCACAAACCAATTTGGGAATTTCCAAGAACCCCAGTCATTGCAATTTGCCTTATATGGGCGCATTTGTCCAAATAATTAAAAGACAAAGCTCCACAGGTGTTGTACAGAAAACCAGCTGATGTCTCCAAAGGGGGCTGCCCTCTTAGGGAGCACCAGGACTTGCACGATTTGTTACCCATATTTAGGGAACTCAATCACCCACAACCGAGCTCTGGGCAATGTTTTCATTCAAAATACACTGGTTGTAGGTTTGGCTCCTCAGTGTGTTAGTACTGATTCAGGTCTACTCTTTTGTCTACTCTATTCAGGTCTACTCAGAGGAAATTGAGTCCCTGGAGGGTGCCTCTGAGTCACAGAGGGCTCATGCGTGCTAGGGGACCAGCCTGTATGTGCACTTGCTGGCAGAGCAGAAGAGATTACGGGTGTTCCTCTGGGAGAGGGACTCCTGCAATGCTGCTGCACGTCAAGGACAGCAGTCCCAACACCTCCACCAAGTCTCAAATTATTTAATGTCCTAATGGGCCAGAAGGAGCAAGTGCCACTCTCATGAATCAGGGAAAGGGAATCTAAGAAAGGCCGGTCATGGGTGAAATAAGTCAGTTTTCCTGATGGAACTTCTGAAGATGAAGAGCACAGTGGGTTTGTGCTGGTCCCAAGGGCCACTTTCAAAGGGAAACACGAGGTGGTGGTGTGCGGGGTAGTCGCTCTGAGTCCTGCCAAGTACGCCAGTGCATAGACTTGAAAACAAGAGCACAGGCAAATGTAGACAGATAAAGAGTTCATTGGGGTGAAATTTGAGGATTGCAACCCAAGAAATACATTTCCAAGCTACATTGCAGGGGTGCTTTGAGTCGGGCAGTTGCAAACAGATTTTTAAAGATAAAATGAGGAGGTACAGCAAGGCAGTGTCAGCCTTTTCCGCAGAAATACCATTTGTCAACAGAGATAAGCTAACACGCGATTGGCTGAAGGCTACAGCACTTTCCGCATCGTCATTACCAGTGTGTGTTTAGGTCAGTTCCTGGAACTATTCACAGAAGCTGGAAGGTCAAGGAAATTTGAGGAGTAACTGCAGACTCAGGCCCACGCCCCTTTGGCCACTGTAATTTACTTAACTGCTATTTGTCTGATCTTGTTCCTGCCACCTGCAGTTCTTCAAGGCTCTTTGCCTTCTCCTTCTCCTTCTGAAAAAATCTAACTCAATCTCTTCACTAACTTGGCTTCCACAAAAAGAAAGGGAGAGGGATTGTCCTCCTGTCTTTCGTGACGTGGACCCTACGTTCCCTGAGACAAAGAAACACGATGAGAACGGCTTCTTGGTTGGAAAAAAGAATGGAAAGTAAAGGAGAAAAGCAGCATAAACAGCGTAACAGGCCGTCCTCCCCATACGCTGGAGTGCAGACACGCTGGGCACGGGGGGCCAGCCCACGCCCCAGGGGCAGGCATCCCGCTCCGTCCATCTAGTGTAGAGCTGGGCTTCTCCCTCTGTGGTCCTCGGGCTTCTCACCTAAAACAAAGTGAGGCTTGAAGATTTCCAGCCAGGTCTTTCTTGGTCACAAATGCCCACGTGCCATCCTGTTTTAGTTCTTGGATGCAGATCCTAAGAGTTTAGCCCTCCTTTCCCTTTTAGGATGGCCATTTCCCTCTCTTTCCATGGAGTGTGGATGTTCTTCTTATCAAACTTAATACGTTTGTACCTGAAGCCTTTGCCTATACTGCTAGTTACCATGAGGAAAACAGCAGAGGTTAGGACAAACGGCACACACGGAAAAATTACCAAGATTAGAAATGTCTTACGGTCCTTGTCTATAGTTATTTCATCTCTTAGATGTTAGCACATAAAAGTTGTTGCAGACTCTTTTCTTTTCCATTATTTCTCAGGGCAGGAGCTTATCAATCATTCTCCCCTCCCTGTGACTTTGATGAGGCCTATGTGCTCCCTTAATCATATGGCTAGGATCCGAAGATGAAATTTAACTGAAGCAGCCAACAGAAAGAAAAGGAGGAAAAGAAAGAAGGGAGAAAGGAAGGCAGGGAGGGGGGAAGGAAAGACAGAGAGGGGAGAGGAGGAAGGAGGGAGAGAGCCATTCAGTTGCCCCTGGGCTACAGGTAAGCAATCTGTATGGATTCCAGGGCCCTCTGGCCGGCTTGGGCATGAACCCCCCCAGGAATTTCCTCAGAGGTGGCCTGACCTCCACCGTCGCGATGGCTCTTGAAAGCCTAAGATAAATGCGTGAGGAATAGCCGCCACACTGAAAGTATTCTAAGAATCAGTTTGTAAATAGAAAGTCTACTTTGTTCTCCCAGTTCATGTGTGTCACCTTGTTCTGTGTTATTTTAAGATTGCCAAGTTAATAGTGTCCACAATTACCATATAATAGAGAAAATAAGCCTCTATAAATTATAGCAATCAGAAAACATGACAAAGGGACACGTTTTTGCTGAGAGTTGAAAAAGTTACTTAAGTGCTATACAAGCCATTTCATATTTGAAAAGACAGAACATTCTCCCCTCCTTTTCCACAAATGTTTTGCAACTACAGCCTCCACCTGTCAATCTTTCTGCTTCGTGGTTGTTTCTCTTTCACTAGACTTTTGTGTTCTCAGAGGGTGCTGAGGACAGTTCAGTTACAAAGCAGCATAGGTAAACGAATAGAAAATGTGTTTAATTTTTGAAAATATGTCAATTTACTTTTTTTATAGAAGCCCTTTATTTTGGGGGATTTTACAAGGATCTTTCTGTTATTGACTTCAAATTTCATTCCAACATTGTCAGAGAACATATCTTGTTTGACTTGAATCATTTTTAATTTATTGAGACTTGTTGATTGCCCAGAATATATCTTGGTAAGTGTTCTGTGTGCACTTGAAAAGAATGTGTATTTTGCTTATGTTGGAAGGAGTGATCTATAAATGTAAAGCATGTTAAGTTGGTTAATAGTGTTATTCAAGTCTACTATGTCTTTGATAATATTGACTATTTATTATATCAATTGAGAGAGGTTTATTGAAATCTCCAACTATAATTGCAGATTTGCCTGTATCTTCTTATAGTTCTATCAGTTTGCTTCATGCATTTTGAAACTCTGTTTTCAGGTTATAAATGTTAAGGATTTTTATATCTTCTTGACTTTTATCTCTGAAATTTACTTTGCCCAATATTAATAACGTCTAATTTTTGACTAATATTAGCATGATACATCTTTTCTGTTCTTTTACTTTCACCTATTACTGTCTTTATATTTGAAGTGCATTTCCTTTCTTTTTTTCTTTTTTCTTTTTTTTTTTTTTCTTTTACAATAAACATTGCCTGGTAATCAAGTGCATTTCTCATGGGGGCGATTGAGTTTGATCTTGTTTTTTTAACCAATCTGGAAATAGCTGCCTTTTTGTTTCTTTATCTATTTATATATTTATTTCAAAATATTAAGGGAGTACAAGTGTTTTTGGTTACGTGCATTAGTATTGTAATGCTTGAGTCCTGGCTATAGGTGTGCCTGTCGCCCAGATAGTGTTCATAGTACCCATTAGGCTGGTTTATTCCCCTCCCCTGCCCAACGTACCCCCACCCCCGTTGCTTTCCACTGAGTTTCACTTCCCCTGTGCACATGCGTGCTCATCGGTTACTTCCAATTTTATAGTGAGTACGTGTGGTGTTTGTTTTTCCATTCTCGAGATACTTCACTTAGGAGAATAGTTTCTAGTTAAGCGCAGATTGTTGCAAAAGGTATTAATTCGTCTTTTTGATGGCTGGGTAGTACTTCATGATGTACATATACCACATTTCCTTTATCTACTCGAGAACTGATGGGCACTTAGGTTGATTCACAGCTTTGTGGTGTGAATTTTGCTGTGATAAACATTCAAGTGCAGGTGTCTTTTGGATAAAATGACTTATTTTCCTTTGGATAGATACCCAGTAGGGGAACTGGTGGATTGAATGGTAAGTCTACTTTTATTTCTTTGAGGAATCTCCATACGGCTTTCTTAGAGGTTGTTCTAGTGTGCAGTCCCACCAGCAGCGTATGAGCATTCCTTTCTTTTTTGACCCTAATCACATTCCCTCGGCCTCCCGTTCTGGCTTCACCTCCTCTCTCAATTCTGGAGTTTCAGGCCTGGCTAACAAATCTTCACGTTTATGAGGCTTTCCTCGGTTTCTTCAAATGAGGATTGCCACTCCACTCCGTACCAATGTGACACTCAGCTTGTTACATTTTCCTAGAAAATTAGGCATTTTGCTTCATCACTTAGTCATGTATTTCATTGACTAGAAGGTATTCACTTAACAACAAGAACATACTCATATTTCCATGAATATCCCTTCATATTATGGCAAATAGCATATTTGTTCTATACAGTAAAAAGTATAAAAATTTGAATTAAGAAAAATTGAAATGTAGACTGCTCAACAAATATTAGTCTTTAGGGTAATCAGTCTCCTTCTTTTCTTTTTTCTTTTTAGTTCTTATTTTCCCCCTTACAAATATGCATTTCACATATTTGTTTAAACAAGCTGTTTTTAAATAATAGAGCATTAGCTGGCTTGCTTTGTTTTAATACTTGACTTTTTTCCTACTGTGTTGAAATGAGCCACTTCTTTGAAAATAGTAGTACTTAATTTCTTGTCCTGTAATTATATTAAAATCAGTAAATGATATTAATTGCAATTTAAATAATAATTTAATAATGAAATAGTAATTTAAATAGCATTTTACAAAGTAATATGGTTTCTCTTATTGTCTGTATGTAACAATAATGATTTGTAATTTAAATGGAAAATATAGAATTTAAAATATTTTTCCAAGTTTCTGAGGATTAACTATGCTCTATGATTAATTAGGAGCCCCATTAATGATATAACTATTCATGTTATCAAATATTTTATAAAGGCTTGTGCACTTTACCTTTTAAATTTTTTTATCATTACAAAGAAAGTGGCAAAGATTGAACTTTGCTTCAATTGTTCTCCCAAGAAGATCCAAGCACTGACACTGACAAGTTTTCTCTGCTAGCTAATAAATTCTTCCCTTCAGGAGAGAATTTTGTAGCCAGTCAATTTTTTATGAAGTTTTTATGATTTTAAATAAGACATTTTTTGTACAAATAAATTTGAAATTTTGGAACAACTGGAGCAACTAAATAATAACATTAATTTATTGTCATTTACAAAGTCCAAGTTTGTACCACAGGTTTAGAGATGTTTGAGTTTTAATGAATCAGACACTACAATGTAGACTAGGCCAGTATATTAATTGATAATCTCGATATACGGCCATTTTCTAATAGTCTACCCAGTCGTTAAATCATTAGTAGCTGGAAAATAAAGGATGATAACATCTTCTGTCTCAGCTGTGGCTCTACATAAATCCACACTTCCTATGCACCTGAGAGCTGAGCATGCTCAGATAGATTGTTGGGGTATCGGAGTGGATTTAACAATGAGATTGCACCTTCTACCACTTTTTTTTCCTTTACAGACCTCTGTTAAAGGAAGTCTCACACACACATAACTATTAATGGCAAATATGCAATGAATATGGCTTTATAAGGCAGTATGGACAGCACTTGCTCCGGAATCCTGAGGTATATTGGATCTCCTTCCTCATCAGGCAGGGGATAGCTCAGTGTCTGCTTTACTGTACTCACATTGCCAGTGGGGATGCCAGGCTGGCCTGCCTCATGGAGAGGACACATTCACTGTCCTTGGCATGGGGACCAGAGGAGTCAAGGGGAGGTTGCCACGAATGGCTGCAGACGGAGTCACTCACCTTCCTCCACCTGAGAAGCGAGGGCCCAGGAAGGCTCTGGGCTCTGGGCAGTGAAGCCATGGGCAGGAGGCAGCACAGAGGGCTTTGGCATGTTAGACATCCTAACAGTCTCCTGGATTGGTGAGGGGTCTATAAACCTTCTAGTACTGGACAGACTGCCCTGACAATGAGGCTTTAGGGCTTCTCCTTTTATCTGCTCCTTTTAAGGCCCTGGGAGGCAACACAGTAGTTGTTTCTTTTGTGTATGTAATTTGCACAGGTAAAATATTGTAACTGCAGTTCTTTAAGACCGCTCTGCCGCTTACATTCTTGGTGTTGCAGTAGGTGTGGGCATTTGGGGAACTACTATGAAACACTTAAATTGGATGAACGTATTCTGGTGTTATTGCTTTTGTGGTTTGTAGTTGCATTCTCAAGTCTTTGTTTGCTGGGCGGAGGAGAAATGAGCTCCAAGAATACGCCCGTACCTCCTGTGGATCACCTGCCTTGGCAGCAGGTGAGGGTAGGGCACTGCACGTATGTGACAAAGGATGGAAAACAAGATTTGAAAACTATAGGCATGGATTTTAACACATAAGAATTTCTTTCAACTCTTAGAGCACATATACAAAAGAAATTTGGTGGAGGTTTTTAACACTATCCTAAATATTTACATAACTGTACCAATAGGAGTTGTGTGGATGGGAAAAAAGTTCTAAACTATCAGTAATATTTTTTTAATTGACAAATAATAATTGTACATATTCATGGGGTACATAATAGTGCTTTGAAACATAATGTACAGTGATCAGATCAGGGTAATTAACAAATCCATCATCTCAAATATTTTTTGAACAACCATTCTAGAGAAAGACTGAATTATCTTCTATTTTCCTGAAAAAAGAACTGTATTTCAAAATAATTACATATGAAATAACAATCAAAAAGTGTGCATCTAAAATGAGGGAAAATATAAAAATATTTCAAGTAGTTTATCAAGAAAATATTATGTTATTTGTCTGAATTCTGTGATTTATATAGTACTTGTCAGGTTCCTAAATGTTTAATTCATTATGATATCGTTTCTCTTTCTAAGTTAATATTTATTTTTATCCCTAAGATTTTTGTACATGTAATTTTGTGTTCTTTTTCTTAAGAAGATCGTCTAAACTTTTTCTTAAGGAGATCATCTAAACTGGATAGTTTGGGGTAGAAATATGAGGATGATAAAAATGAAATCTTTGTTGATATTGTTTTTGTTGGTGATGATAATAGTGACCATGATCATTAATGATTAGGAGGACAGATATGGGGAGTGAGGAGAATTCTGGAAAGTTTTTAAGACCCCGTGAGAAGGATGGGTGAAATTTTTCAGGGAAGTGCATGGTAAACACAGAAGCACTTGGTTCTCAGCCATAACTCCACAGGACATAGAGCCTGCAAAATGCATGCATTTATTAGGAATGGAAATTAATCAGGTGAGACTGGAAGTTGGAATGTCTTGGAAAGAATGGAGTGAGGGGAGACAGTTGTGATTTTGTAAAGAAGTAGCAAATGATCAGTGTTAGGCCAGACTTCAGATAGCCTAGAATTCTCTGGGAAGAGAGGGGCTTTACAGCATTAGCAATGGGGCATCATTAGATATTTTTATTGAGGAGTGATGTGATTATCTGCATTTTAGGAACAAATTAACTGTGCACAGAATTGCTAATTATTATTCTAAAATATTTCCATTTGCCTCTTCTAGAACACATGTGTAAATTTTGTAGGAGTTACATCAGCTCAAAACAAAAAGAAAAACAACCTGCTTTTAAAAATATAAAATTATAAAGAAATCAGAGGCACTGAATATTATTCAACAGATGTTTTTATGAAGTCTAGTTTGGAAAAGTTATTATTCTTACTAACTAGTATTCTCCCATATTTGATAAAGGTGATTAGAGAATGAACTACTCACTAAGCAGTATTTTTACAAGACAGAAATTAGCATAACTTTTTTTTCCTCTTCCTTTTTAGTTTTCGGCCCGTGTTTAGTCTATTTCATCCCCATCTGTTTATTTCCTTTGATGTTCTCAGTAATAAGTGACAGTCACTTAGGTCTCTCAGCTATCATTTGCACAAATAAAACCTGACACAGCTTTCATAAAATAATGTCAATACTATATCAAATTTCTCTCAACATAGTCCCACGCAGCTGTAGCAACTGAGAGAAACAAAAACTGCCTTCAACCATAATTTATGCAATCATAAATGGAGTGAAATGTTCTCCTTAAAAACAGCCTGGACACCCTATAAACAAGATGATAAATCACCAACTGGTTGTCGTTTGCTTCTTTTCCTTCTTTTGAAGCCATTGGAAAAGTTCTGTTGCTTTGTGGGTGTTTGTTTGCTTACTTTTTGCCCAACTTCTGGTTAAATTGCTCTGTAATGGTGATATATGTTTGTCAAGACCTGCTTTTGAAACCACATGACCAAGTGGAACTAGATAAATGTTCCGAACAAAAGATAGAAATGTATATTTTTCTATTGCTATGAAAAATATTCTTATTTCATTTATATTTTAAGGTTGGAAAGGACTACGACTTATAATTTGGAATATTCAAAATACTTGTAGACAAAGCCAGAAATGAGGATACTCTGGTTGAAGGTAAAAAGGAAATGTGTAGACTCTGGCACAAAAGCAGATACGTGTAATCTGCCAAAAAGAGAATGTTAAATGATGAAACTCATCCATTTATCCTCTTGTACAGAGAATCTTTGAGTATAAGATTATTTAACCACCAAAATGAGAAGCTCTAAAGTTCTCATGCTTATGAAATGGAGGAGGGGTGTTTATTAGGATGAATGAAATGAAACAAAACAGAAGCTGTGTCTTCAGGACTAGGAGAATTGCGGAACATCATAGGAAGGAGGAGGCGGAGGAGACCCTGTGAGTCAATGTATTGGTATCTTCACAGTCACGTGGATGCCATGCCAGGATGGTACAAAAGTCAAGCATTGATGGACAAGTCCTAAACATACTATAGATGTGAGAACATTATGAGAAAGTTGACCTTAAAAAGTAGACAGATTTGTGAGAAGGAATGTGAAAGTCAGGGATATAGGCAAGAGGATGTAGAAAAGTTTAAACCTGTTAGGAATCAGAATTTGGCATTCCTAGGAAAGAGAGAAGTCAAAATAGTAAAAGCTCAAGACGTGGTCTAGAAATTTGTTTCCTAAATAGTTAATGGACTAGCTCTTCTTAATAGTTAATGGAATACTTGTCTACTGCAAAAATAAATTTAGCAAATGTTGGTTTAAATAGATTAAACATGTTTTTCTCCTGCAAAGCATATCAATGTCTGTAATATACTAATCAACATTGTGATTTTCCCAAGACACTGGCAGCATATAAACTTTCACAACCCTATTAGAGCCAATTTTATTAATGCCTATGGAAATCTTCCACAACTATTAGTCCACTGCATAAAAATTTGAAAAATCAGGTATATAGGATTATCATAAGTCCCAATTAATATTTGGTTTAGGCAACAGTCATAAAAAACAGAAGCAAATTGAACTGGAATCTGTCATAAGGCAGCATTAGTAAAAGTCTACAAAAATCCCTTAGTAAAAGACATATTCCTAACCTACCAGATGTATTATTTCTTCCCAGGGGACACAATTCACCCAAAGGGAAAGCATTTTTTTAAGGAAAGATTACAAACCCTAATCTCAAGAGCTAAATTAAAGGCAGGACGATTATCTCGAAGGGTCTTGTCAGAGTTGGACAGGTCTCTGGGCAGATTGTAGCCCTGATGGGACAGGATCTTTTTTTTTTTTTTTTTTTTTTTGAGACAAAGTCTCACTCTGTTGCCTGGGCTAGAGTGCTGTGGCATCAGCCTAGCTCACAGCAACCTCAAACTCCTGGGCTGAAGCGATCCTTCTGCCTCAGCTTCCCGAGTAGCTGGGACTACAGGCATGCGCCACCATGCCTGGCTAATTTTTCTATATATTTTTAGTTGGCCAATTAATTTCTTTCTATTTTTAGTAGAGATGGAGTCTCGCTCTTGCTCAGGCTGGTTTCGAACTCCTGACTTTAAGCAATCCTCCCGTTTTGGCCTCCCAGAGTGCTAGGATTACAGGCGTGAGCCACCGCGCCCAGCTGGGACAGGATCTTGACCTCCTTAAATAACAAGGTGCAGGGTGGGGAAGAAGGCAACCCCGAAGACATACAGGTATCCAGATCCCAAGGCCATCAGAGGCCATGATTTGCAGTGGTAAGATTTTATTTTATTTTTTTCTGATTTTGAGTACGTGGAAGACTGAGATCTTGAGCCCTGGCCAAGACTGACTCTTGGTCTTGCTGCTTAGAGGCTTCAGGGGAGGGCGAGTGAGTTGTTCAGCCCTGGCCAGGTGAGGTCAAAAGAAATCAAGGGGAAAAGATGGCAGATAATAGCATGAAGATTAAAGTTCAGGAGAAGAAGCATTTCCTGACAGACAAGCTTGCTGGACAACTGAGAAGGGTCGTACCTCCCCATACAGCCTCCTGTCGCTGTTAAGCCCTCCTGCCTTTGGAGCTGATCTGCCCAGGATGAGTTAAACAACATCTTCCCTTGAGGCAAAAAGAAGTTTTCCAAGATCCCCTTATGTACACAAATTCTATAACAATCATCCATCGTTTTTAGAAGTTGTTAATGCATACATTCCTCTCTGCCTACTTTATAAAGAACATCATGAATATGGACAGAATTTTTATAAAAGTCTTCTTATAAATGTTTAAGCATGTATGTCTGAAAGAACAATAGCATTATCTCATTGTTACTAATAAATGTAAATGCCTTGGCACTGTTTTGTATTCTGGGTCACATGATGTTTACGCAATGTCTCACGCTTTTAACTACCCCCTTTTTTAGTGATTTACAATCTTCCTTAAATAGCCTTCTCGTCCTCCTTGGCTGGAAGTGGGTGCTGAATCCCACTGTGTGTTCATCCATTGAAAACCTGAGTCTTCTGATAAAATGCCTCTGAACATTGTGTCCAAAAGAGCTCTCTTTATAATTGGGTCTGAAACATAAATAACGAAGGTATGTCTAATTCTTGAAAATGATAACAATAGGAGGGCATTAATAAAGGTAACGAGGAATGGGATTTACTAATATTGCAGTTTAGATATTATCAAGCAGAAAAATGCTACTGCAGTTGTTTGCCTTGGCTTTTGTTCTCAACTCACATGTCTGTCGAAGGAGGGGGGTGTGAGAAAACATGAGGAAGGCCCCTGCAAAAGATTCAGCTCAGCGGCCCATTCTAGAAAACACAGCCAGAACTTGGTGCATGATTCAAGAACATGCTGTATATAATACTTCACTCTCTTTGTCCTGTCCACATAATTCAATAAATTCCTTGGCTAGTAGCACAAAAGTTTCTCTCTGCTTTTACAAATATTTGCTATGAACATTTTGACTTTGAAGAAAAAAATGGAAGGTCAGCTGGGCACTACTTCAGGTTGTAGTCCTGCGGAAGTTTTGAAATTAGCAAGAATTTTACAGGCGAAGTGTCGTTAACCAGTGTCTGGACCATATATAACCCTCTACAGAAAGGTTTGATAGTATTGGGATCACAGGCTGCCCTTGAAGGAGCACAGTCCTGATTTGACCTCATCGTCATGACTGTGTCTCCAAAGCAGCAGCGCCCCTCTGCACAGGACGTGAGAGGCCACCTCCACCTGTGCTTGCGTGAGCATGGTGTGGTAGAATGCTTAGATCAGTCAAATCCTCAATAGCTGGAAATGTACTCAAGCAACTAATTCAGGCAGAAAAATGGAAATGAATGTAATGCAATTGCCAAAATTAAAAAGGGGAAACAGAAAACAAATCCTTGATATTGTTGTAATTTTCCTCCCAGGAAAGAATTAGATGAAATGTTTCCATTTATTCTTTCCTCAGTTGCATTGCGTGGTATATTCATTGGTTTACAACCACAGTGACGTAACTGGGGTGTCTCTTTACGAATTGAGATGCAAATGCCCCTCTCAGTCGATTATTGGAGGCCCTACTCTGCGGCAAAACAAGAAGTGCAGCAGCTCAAGGTGGTTCATTCTCCAAGCTGGGGGGAAACCCAGTTGTCTCCACTCCCACTTCAGTTATCTGGCTCTAGTTGAGTACCAACCAGACTGGCACGCAGACATCAGGACGTGTCCCCATGCACCTATAACAACAGTTCACATGCTCTAAATGCTTCCTGAGTGTCAGGCATTGACCAAGTTGTGCACTCACCGAATTCACATGGTGACTCTGTGAGGTAGATGGTATTATTAATCCCATTTATGGGTGAAGAAACTGAGGCATATGGACAATAAGAAAATCACACAAGGTCACAAAACTATTAATTGTAAGAACCGGCACTAAACTGCAGGCCGTTGGACTTAAAGCCCTCATTATTAAACATTAGGACCTACAGCCTCTTTAGTGGCCACTGATGAAAGGTGGTGTCTTGCCTAGCAATAGGAAACTTCCACTCCTGCCGGCTCCCTCGTGGTGGTGTCAGGGAAGAGGGCTTTCAATAAAGCAGACCAGAGCTCCCAGGGTAAAGGTCTTTTGAGCTCTCATCTCAGCCGCTTCCCTGAAGTGCCAGGCTTCCAGGTTTGAAGGGTGTGGCAGCCGACGAAGGGCAGCACAAGCTGTCACTGGCCTGAAGTAGGGCTGAGCACCAACACCCCTCCTGTGGAACGGAGCGGCTTTGTGACACTGGCTTGTTAAGGGATCACCTGAGAGTTCTTTAGGGCAGAGGAGGGTGGATTTCCTGAGGCAGATGGTATAGGAGGTGGAGAAGCATGGGCTGAGGAACATGAGTGGATCCCTGTGGCACTGCTGAGAAGCATGGGGGCACTTCAGACTCTTGGCGGGGAACTCAGACTGAAGGGGCCATGCTAGGACGCAGTGCCAGGGTGAGTGCTCCCTGCCAGCTGCCCTCCTGGGTGGTGGTGAGCAGCCTGAGTATGGCCATGTAGCCAACCACCCAACCCTTAGTGGCTCAAACAACGCTGATGTAAGTGTGGGGATTCTCCCAGTGCGGTGGGGTCCTCCTCGGGCTGGGGCTGGGCTCTCACCTGGCCGTGTTCCCGGGTGCTGCTGCGGCTCCGCGCATCAGGGCAGCGTTCCACAGAGCTCCAGTGTTCATCCAGCCCCTGCCTGCATTGAATTTGCTGATTTCTTGTTGGCAGGAGTGAGCCACGTGGCCACACTCTGGCCAGGGAAGGAAGGGAAGGCTCGACTCATGGAGGGGCCCCTGCAGCACCTCATGAACCCTTTGCAGGCATCTCTCCAAGGAAGGCAATTGGCACAGAGGCCACGACATCCTCTAGGGCCTGAAGCCCAAGTGTCCCAGCATCAGGACCTGTTTGCGACGTCTCTCCCACAGCTCAGGCCACCTTCCCTGGGTGACTAGGGCACAGTCACATCTGCTGCCCCATCAGCAACCCCAGAGCAGCCTGGCTGGCCCCGTCCTGGCCTGGTGAGAGGGGGCCTGCTTCCTCAGCCTCCCTCCGGCTGTGTGCCTGCTTCACTGCAGTTTTACGGGGTGTCTGGGAGGTGGATGAGACAAGATTTGCTAATTAAAGCATGCGTTATCTCATGTAGTTATCATTTCTGTGGTGAGAGCATTTAATATCCACTCTGTTAGCATTTTTCAAGAATAAAATATGTCATCATTAACTGTAGTCACCATGCTATACAATAAGATCTCTTGAACTTTAAAACAAGTACATAACAAATACACATAATTTTATCTTTCAATTTAGCATAAATAAATGAATTAAAAAATCAATCATGCGTGAAAAGAAAAAAGATTTGCTTTCATCCTGTTTAAATGTTGTCGTCATAAAAGAGTAAAAAAATAACAATGTAAGAAAGTAAGTTTGATTAGTTTTAGCAGGTGATTTTCTCTGTTGTGCTTGTCTCCTTTATGTGCCTGCCTGGCCCTGCAGGTGTCTGGAAATATCTGCAGGATGGTGCATTTTCCCTCATGTCATAAGAGTTTCATGAGAGCTACAGAAAAAGCTACAAAATGTCGTATACATTGGTACAGTGGCTAACTTTATTCATACCTTCTCTTTCCCCTTCATATTTCAGATCTATGAATTTGGATTCACAAATGTGAAATTGTTCAAAGTGTGCATATCAAATTTTGATACCTATTGAAAAATTTTCTTCCAAATGATTTCACCATCCTGTGTTGCTCCTACATGGAATTGTTCCCTGTATCCTATCAGCTTCCATCCTCACTAACACAGTATCCTACTGTCACTGAGCCACCAAATGCTTTAAGGAGGAAAGGCAGTGCCGAACTTCAGGTTTTCCTTCCTCTAGGATTGCTGCCCTTGAATCTTTGAGGCCATGGTAGTTCCATGAGCCTTTCAAAAGTATTTATGTTTAATTTACCTGGTTCTGTTTATATACTTGTCAGTAGAAGGTTCATATGAAGCAACCAATCAGCCATTTCCAAAGCAGAAGTTTTATACAATTTATAATCATAGGGAGGTAAAAAGATATATACCTGTATTCATTATACAGGGCTGGGCAAGGAAAGAGGCATGGAAATTACAGGCGTAGAAAGCAGAGAAATGTGCATAACATCAAATAAAAATGTTAAACACCACGACCCATCTATCTCTAATTCCATCTAGTTGTAAGTGTAATAGGTACTTCTACAATCAAGGAAAAATGACACGGATAAAATTAGTGTTTGGGATAAGATTAATCTGGTAATTGCTATAGAACTGCTATACAATTATTGGGATAATGTCTGAAATGCATTAAATAGAGATGTTTTGCTTCTCTCTTTTGAAATGAAATAGGTGGCTTCATACAGACTTTCACAGACACAACAGAAAGGTCTGATAAAATAAAGAAATCACTGATTTGCAGTCAGTGGAGAATGGTGGAGAGAATCAGAGCTGGGCAGCTGGCTCTCTGGAGAGGGGGCTCCACAAGATCAAATGACTTCTGGGGCTGCTCTTCCCAGGGGCCCTTGGCTGAAAGGCTGCATATGCTGCAGGGGGGTGTGAAATTCAGAAGAGTTGTACACACATGAAGCCTGGAGGACTTAAGCACACGATTTAAAAAAAAAAAAATTCAAGAGGTACATACCACAGGGAGATTAAAAACTTTAGCTGAAAGTCGCAGGAAAAATGTGTCTCTCTCAGAAATATTGTTAAATAAATATTAAAGTTCCTGACCAGCAAGAAGCAACAATAGAAAACTAATATAGCCTATGATTATATTTTAGATGCAGAAAATCATTTGATAGAATCCAATGATAGTTCAGTATAAAATCTCTTAGCAAAGTAAATGAGAATGCACTTTCTTTAATCTGATGACTAGATCCACAGCCATGTTCCACATGACGCTTAGTGGTGAAAGGGTGACAGCTATGTCTGTGCCAGTCAAGGACAACACAGGGAAGCTCCCGTCCCCATGGGTGTTCAACAGAGCACCGAAGGGCACAGCCGGTGCGTGAGGTAATGGAAAGAACGAGAATGCCTGGGGGTTACAGAAGAAGAAATATATAGCATTCATTCACACATGACATGATTATGCACAAAGAAAGTCCAAAAGATCCCATAAACTATTACATATGAAAACTTAGCAACATAAGGTCAGTGCCATGTCAACACAGCAAAACAAATTTATTTCTGTTTTTCAGCAACAAATAGAAAATGGAATTCATAAAATCATTTAACACGGCTTAGAAACATCAAAAACCTGGGACCAATCTTAAAAAGTGTGTAGAATTCTTACACATTGAGAAATACAAACACTTTGTATGGAAATTTAAATAAATAAGTAGAGGATATACTAGATTCAAGGTTTGGTAGATTTTATGTCATAAAGATATCAATTCTTCTCAAAATAAAGTATAGACACAATGTAATTTTAGTCAACATCCGGGAGTTTTTTTTAAATCTAAAATTCTTTCAAAATATCTAATTTTTTTTCTGAAAATGCAAAACTTAAAAAATGTGCCTAGGGCAATCCTGCACAAGGAAAAATAGAGTAAGAAGGAGGAAAATGAGGAGAAGCAGGAAGAAACAGGGAGGATAAAAATGAAGAAAGAGAAGAAAAAGCTGCAGGACTGACAAAACTAGATATACAATCCTATTATGAATTTGTAGTTATTAAGACAGTGTGGTATTAGTGTGTGAATTGACAAACTGACCAGTGAACCCAACAGAATCCAGAAACAGACCCAAGTACATACAGTCGCTTGATTAATGACAGTACAATACTGAAGGCCATTGAGTAAAGATGATCCTTTAGTAAGTTGTGCTGGGTTAATTGAACATCCGTACAGTAGAAGAAAATGACTCTTAACCTCGATCTCACACCACATGTAAAAATCAATTTTAGGTGACTGTATATCTACATTTAAAATAAAAAAGTAATAAAACCTTTATAATAAAACATAGGAGAATATACTTATGCCCTTAATATAGGCAAAGATTTCTTTCAAAGTTCACAAAAAGCACTGACCATAAGTATAAAAGTTATATATTTCTATAAACTATAATAAAAATCCTATTAATCAAAAGACATCATTAAGACAGTAAAAAGCCAAGCACAGATTATGAGACTATTTCTGTAGTGGAGTTAATTCTCATTAATCAAAGTAGTTATGGTCTATAAAGCCATCACAAGCAATTAGTGAATATTGGACAGTTGCTCTATTGCTCATGGGGGCAAGAAAAAATATATATATTATATTTATATGCATTTATATATATATAAATCTCACCTAAGTTATCTGCTTAAACTCTGAAGTAGATTCTATTTTCTTTAATTCACAACTGAGAAAATGAGGTTCAGAAGTGCTAAGTGCTAAGTGACTATCACTGCCAGATTTGCAATCCACATCCTGTCAGTCCTCAAATCCAGAATTCCTTGCACTACGCTGCACCACCCTCTACACTTTCTATCCTTTGCTTATCTCTGTAGGAAGGCAAAGCATCCCCTTGTTCATTTAGCTAAGAATGTGTGTGTCAGAAAACTCCACTCAAACTTTTCACTGCTATGCACGTGTGTGAATGACCACAAAGGCACTGTAAGTGTCGATTTTGAAGTTGTAAATACATTTTAGTAGATGAATGTGCAAATACAGAATTCATGAATGAGAATTGACTGTATTTATATCCCACAAAGGAAAGATCTCCGAAATACATAATGAGCACTTCCAAATAAATAAGCAAACATAATTCATAATTTAACTCTATTAAAAAATAGACAAATGTTTTGTATCAGCACTTCACTAAGTGGATCCCAAATTTCCTAATAACGGTAAAGTTTCTCACCTTCAATTACCCTCAAGAAAATGTAAAATGGAACCACAAAGAGCAGATTATGAAACTGGGAGAATCCTGGCAAGCAGACTCTCATGCAGTGCTGCTGGAAGTTGAAAATAGCACATACACTTTGGTAAAATGGGAGCGTCTACTGTGCTGAGCACATTCATATTCTGTATGCTAGCTATCCCCCTCCTAGTGGTATAAATGTGTATCTGTTCACCAAAGAAAACACAGAAGATTTTTTATAGTAGTTTAACTGGAAATAGTCAAAAATGAGAGAAAAACAAATATCAATAGTAGAATGACAAAAAAAACCTGTGGTATATTTATGTTATGTAATACTATAAAGCACCAAGAATGAAAAAAATAACACTATACTCACCAGCATGGATCAACCTCACATAGCATCCAGTGATAGAAGACAGAGGCCGACACAAAGGTGTGCTCTGAGCGTGAGTCCGTTTACACAGAGTTCAAAGACAGGTACAACTAATGAATATTGGTATGAGAGTTCATGAATGGGGTTACCTTGGAGGGGCAGGAGTGAATTTATCGGTACATGAAGAGGAGTTGCTCTGGTGCGGGCAATGTTCTGATTCTCGGTCATGTTCCCGTGTTAGCTGCAAGAATGTTCACATTTTAGGAAAAAGTCATCCAATATATGGACTTCCAGTTTATGCATCTTCATATACACACACACACACACACTTTGATGTGTGTTTAACATACCAATAAAATTTACAATGAAAAATATTGTTTTGCTCTTCATGCACATTATATTTTTCTCTTCAAAATTTCACCAAGTTTCTTGTTAAAAATTGGAACTAACCTAACCATATAAAAAGGGCATATGACTCAATGAAAGGAAAATAAACTTTAATATACATTGCATTTCTTATAAAATGTTTGAAAACCCATCTTTTAATGAACTTAGCATCTTAATTACCTAAATGTCCAAACAAATGATATAAATTAAAACATTCAGTAGAAATAAAATAATACAAACATAATTCTATTTTGAGGGAAGATTAAGAGAATAAAGATGAATACTTTCTCTTAGGTTTCACATATACATTTTCAATTGAAAGGTTTTTCACAAGCCTGATGGTTCACCCACAGCTATTATTATAACATGTTCTTCTGCCTTTCCCAGTGCAATATAACAATGATTATCACGTCATTGGAAAAGATTGGTCCTTTAAGCAAAAGATAAAGAGAATGGAAATACATTTTATGAGCAAATATTAAGTGATGTGGGTTTTTTGAGAAATGGAAAAGAATACGGAAGATTTAATAACTGTATCCAATTTTAAATTGGTGATTAGATGAGAAATAAGTTGTCAATTTGTTTCCAGTCTTCAAAGAAACAATGGCAGAATTTGATTTATTGTAGTGTTTGGTCTTAAACACTGCGGCGGTTTAGTGGTGAGGTGCCTCGTATTTGACAATTTTTCAAGCCATTGAAAGCGCCCCCTCCACAGCCTGCACCCCCCATCGCGGGACCATACAAAGCTGTATCAGACTATCTGTGACTTTTCACTTTTGTCCGAAACTTATTTCAATTCTCTATTCCATTACATGTTATGTCCATTTATCATACCATCACATTTTAAGTAATGTATTGTGATTATTTTTTCCTTAGAAACCTTTGAAAGAAAATAGTAATTTTCCTTCTGCATACTCACACTCCACTTTCAGAAATATTGGCTTGAGTGATCTTCATTTTGAAAAGGAAAAATTTAAAAGATAGCTTATTTTGCTGTATAACATAGCACATATAGTTAACAATATGGTATTGTACACTTCAAAATTTGTTAAGAGGGTAGATCTCAGGTTAACGTTCTCATTACGAAAAACAAAAGGATGCAAGGAAACATGGAGGGGTTGGATTTGTGTATTACGTTGATTGTGCTGATGGTATCCTTGGTATTTAGATATGTCCGAACTCATCAAATTGGAAACATTAAATACGTGCAGCTTTTTTATATTAATTATACCTCAATTAATCTGTTTTCAGAAAAAAAAAAAAAGACCTAACCACCAGTGTTTAGAATGTGACCTTATTTGGAAATAAGGACATGGCGGATGTGATGAGTGAAGACGAGGTCAAGTTAGAGTAGAACAAGGCCTCAATCCGAGATGAGTGGCGTTCTCGTAAGGAGCGGAGACACAGAGACGCAGAGGCCGAGGTGCGGAGACAGACGCGCGTAACAGACAACATAAACACAAAGCAGTGAAACACAGAGGGCGTGGGTTTTTTTTTTAAAGAAAGTTGAAATGGAGGAGTCAACTAGTAAAAAGAACTGAGTATTTCTACATATTCTATAAAAGATTTTTCTTATTCTTGAAGGTATAAAGAAGGACCTTCTTCATATTACCATGGAACTAGTGATGGTGTGCACATGGCAAATTGTGGTCTTGATTCAATTCCTTTAAAAAGATTCCTGCCTTAAAAGAACTGCCTGCATTTGAAAATACAAGTTACAATGCCACTTATAATGGCCGCAATATTATTCTGAGTGCTTTTTTCCAATTTGACCTTAAAATAGTTGTTTTTTTTTTAGTGATTTATTTTATTTTATTATATATATATATATTTTTATTGGGGGAAAACTACAAAGCATTTACAGTACAATGTTTACAGTCACAATTTGTAGTGAGCTGATTTCCCAAAATATTACCACTCAAGTTGACTTATCTTGTTACATTCAAAAACATACTCTGTCAATTATTTTAAATTGTACACTTAAAATAGTTTTATGGAATTATTTTTTCTTTAAAAAACTCATACATATATGTAAAAAAAAAAAAAAGAAAAAAAAGCAGCTCCTTCACCTTCTACTTGAGAATTTGGTCTTCTTCTTCTTTTTTTTTTTTTTTTTTTTTTTGCAAAGGAGGTATGGTTAGTCTTTTGCCCCCAGACTGTGTCAGACAGAATCTCAATAAGTATAGAATAAAACTGCCTGGAAAATACACCCCTAATTAATATAGTGACAGGGCTGTTTCCTCAGTTCCTCAAAAACCTTGTTACTATGAAATTAGTCTAATCAATATTGTTTTTGGGAAGCATGCTACTGTTACTGGTATGTTGAGAATCAATGGGAAAAATGCAGTTGATATTAATATGTTATGAGCTGAAATCAACAGTGTCAGATAGACCATACTGAAATAAAGTAAATACAAATTTTACTCCAAACAAGTTTGGATATTGCTTAAGTAAACAAAAAAATACTAAAGTAAAAAAAGAAAGATTACATACACTCTGAAGTTAAAATGTGGTATATTAGCACAAGGTCCACCAAATAGAAGATTCCCAACAAATCATTTTGGTTGATCAATTTGTAACACTATCATAAATTGATATCTTTCTTTCTAACAATAACAATGTTAATTTGAGATAATATTGCATCATGGGATTTAAAACTGAGCATTCTACTAGTGATACGCTTTTCTGTGAAGTCTACAAGAACTATGAAATTATTTAAGTTAATATTAAGGAAAAATACACATTGCCAGAGCCTGAACAAAAGTTGCTAACGCGATAAAATGTTCAGTGTCATTTTAAGAACCCATTCTCAACCTATGAATGTGTTGCTCAATATTTGGCAAATACCTGTCTCCTTAGCTCAAAAGCTGAGATTCTTTAAAATCAAATTTGAGACTTTGCATTTGGTACAATTCTTGATATACAGAAGAATCTGTATTTTGTTTATCTACTTTCTTCAATGCAATTAATTATACAGCATTTCTTCATTTGTGTACTTATGATGAATTTTTATTGATCTCTACAAAGAAATATTTTTATTTCCTTTTTGTATACAAAATGCCTGATTAAAGTGCAAATTTTGTACAGAGTGCTCAAAAAGTACAGATTTTGTTTCTATATTTAAATTTAGAAACCACAACTAAATATTTCTCCAATTAGTTTTTTAATTAACCTTTCTGATGTTTCCATGCATCTACTTCAGATTAATAAATGTAACCGTGGGTTTCTGAAGACATCTTTGATCTTCACATTTCAGATAAAATACTACTTTTTCAAGTACTGAAAATGTACAAACATTATCTTTAAAAATTCAAGTAAATTAAATATAGTCCCTGATAGAATGAGACATAGAAAGCGTCAAATAATTATTTGTAACATTAGTGAACAAGACATAGCCCTAAAGACTCTAGAGATAAACACAAAATATTTACTCTAATTGTTAACTTCAAAGCATATAAATGTTTAAGAATGCCACAGGTAGGAATACTTTTTCAGAAGATGCAAGTAAATATAACGGTAATGATAATAGTAATAAACAACATAATAATTACTTGTGCTGCCCCTACAATATGTGATTCACTGACAGGGATACATTATGTATACAATAAGCTCATTGTTTCTTTTGATAATCTTTGTGGTGTTCTCCTTACAGTTTATTCTCTTTAAAGGTGAGAGTCTTGAGCTATGAGTGACTTAAAAGCTAACACAAGCAGTGAGTGAGAAAACTAGCTTTCTTTTTCAGACCCCAGTTAGTCCTTTGAGATATCTTCAAGCCTTGGCCTTGTAAAGACAGTTATTTTACATTTAAGTATGATTCCACATAGATAGTTGACTGATGGCAATTCAGGCACCGCATATACACGGTCTCCTCTTGAAGTATATGAGGGTAACCTTCATTTACATGTGTTTATCTAAGGATGGTTGAAATTTGAATGGTTAATCAACAAAATCAGAAAAATTTTAAACCAAAAAGTCATTTCACTTGTCTATCTTGAAGCTGTCAAGTATCAAGTGTATTGAATGTTAGTTAACAGAATTTATTTTGACAGTGTTTTTGGTGGGTAATATCCTCCAATTCTATATCTTGGGTAATATTTTTATTTTCACTTTTTAAATTATCTTCTATTTATCATAACTTTAAGGACCGCATATTATTATTGATTAATTGTAATAATGCAGAGTATCTGTTCTCCATGACTTTTTATTGTGTCTTCCTCCTGTCTTCGTTACTTCTACATCTGAGCAAATTACCACATTTGTCATCAATTGCCCGTGGTTGTATTTTGCATTGTCCTTTGTGTTTTGCTATAATTCTGATTTGTTTGCATTTTAAATTTATATAGTTATGTTCACACCTTATCGATGCCACTGTTATTTATACTAGAATAGAGTAGAACAATTTTGTAATATGTCCTCTTGTGTAGCAGGAATATACTTCACGTTAGATATCCCTTGCTTCCTGCTTTACACATTTTCTCTTTCCTCAGGACCCACGTGCTCGGGTGCCTGCAAGTGGGGCCTGTGGTGGGCAGGTGTCATTCCCAGTTGGCCCTGACTTTAGTGTTACTTCTGTTTTGTTTTAAAATTTTGCTGTTTTTTTCTTTTTGTTTTTGTTTCTTGGCAAGATGCATCAGTGTGTTGTGTCAATGACAATTCATTGCCAGAGATGAATATTGATACTCATGTAATTTCCTCAAAGACTGCGGTTCTCGGACTTCATGGGCTATGCGGTAAGCACCTCAGACAGAGGGAAGGGATGGAGTTGACGGGCCGTGCCTCTGCAGACTGCAGGCTTCATGAGACCTGAGCGGAGGGAGGGGCAGAGGGTTAGGACAGATGCGGCATCGAAAGTTTGGCATTCTATGGTCTGGGTTTTTGCCATCTGAAGGTGAGATTGTTCGTTAATATTTGAAAATGTCCAAAAGAGCTAAGGGATCTGTTATATAATCCAGTCAGAAATTTAAGAACTGATGAACCTGCTTTGGAAGACGGTAGTTTTGAGAAAACAGAAGAAAGCTATTAGGTGATTTCCACAGACTGAGCCTCACCCAAGAAGGCGTGTCTCTCTGGGAGAGCTCCTGCTGACTTGAGACCACACGGACAAGGGGTTACGAATGACCTACACCTGGCACTTCACTTCTGGGGAGATTACAGCAAGAAAAAGCTACTGCAATTTATGTGAATTGCTGCTGTACCTAAAACTTCCCATTGCTTCACATCATGTAACCATTTATGGGTTGAAGTCCCTGGCGTTGACATTCAAATTCCAGCTACATTGCTGTTATTATAATTAGTTTTCTTTTTAGTTTTTTAAAACAACAAAAATGTATTGTCTTACAAGTTTAAAGGCTAGAAGTCCAAAATCAAGTTGTCAGCAGCCCCCTGATCCTAACCTCCAACCCCTGCCCTGCCTATCATCTGGTAACCACCAGTCTGTACTCTCTGCTTCTGTGAGAGTGAGTGTTGAGATTCCACGTGAGAGTGCAATCACTAAAGTATCAATCCACTTCCTTCCAGTCTTCATGGTTCCTGACGAGAAATATGCTACCAGTCGAATTATCATTCCCCTATGTGTGATGTACATTTTTTTTTTCTGGCAACTTGTAATTTTTTCTTTATCATTAGTTTTCAGCAATTTAATTACGATGTGTGTGTGTGTGTGTGCATGTATTTTGAGTTTGTTATGTCTTTCACCAAGTTTGGGAAGCTTTCCACCATTATTTCAAGTATTGTTTTATGTGACAATCTTTCTCCTCTCCATCTAGACTCTAATGATACGAATATCAGATATTTTGATGTTGACCCACATGTCTCTGTGGTACTGTTTTCTTTTCAGCATCATTTTTCTCTTTTCAATGCTAACTAATGACCTATTTTCCAGTGCACTGATTTTCCTCCGTCATTTCTGTTCTACTATCAACCCATCTACTCAATTTGTAATTTTAGACACTATATTTTTCAGTTTTAAATTATAAACTGTACAATGTTTTTACATTTATGTAACTTTTGATTGCTGAGAATTTTTATCTTTCCATTCACTACAGAACTGTTTATCATTATGTCATGGCACATGGTACAATGACTGCTTTAAACTATCTGTCTGATAATGCCAGTCTCTTAGTGGTCTTGGGTTTGTCATATGTTTATTGTTTTTTTTCACTTCAGAATTTGTCAGATTTTCTTGGTCCTGGATGTGTTAATTAATTTTGGGTTATATCTTGGGCATTTTGAATATATGCTGTGTGAAACTCTAAATTGTTTTTCTTGTCAACCACGCTGGTTATGCTCAGTTTGCAAGTTCTGCCTCATCTTCTCGAACAATGATTCTAGTTTTCAGAGCTTTTGCTTTGTTTGTGTCTTTGCTCCGCGTCCTTATGTATTTCCCTCACATGCACCGTTCGGAGGTGAGCCCAATTCTTACGTTGGTTCATAGTCGAAATTAGAACATCACTTTCTCCTCCCCTCCCTCCTCTGCACTTTTATCAATTGTTTCCTATTTCCAAAGGCTTCTATTTCCTGTCCTCTATCTAACATCTGGTGTTGTGTTCTTTTTCCCATAAAAAAGGGTCCATTTTGGAGAGAAGTGGTGAGAGGAAAAAAGGAAAGAAAAATTATAAGGATTTCCCACAAACACTTTGGACCACAGGACCCCTTTCCCGACCCCTCTGGCCTGACAGAAGGCTTAGATTCTCGAGGCTCTGGCTGCCGACTCCCTGAGTGCTGTAGCCCTTCCGTAGCAACGAAGCTTTGTGAGATACACTGGCTTGAGCAGGGGCAGAAGACAGAAAGAAGAAACAAAAGGCAAGATAACACAAGATAATCCCCACACTCACTGGCCTGCAAAATACCCTTTTACAGATCTCACTAGAAAAAGTGGCTATCTCTTAAGAGTTTTGGGGTCCTCAGCCACTGTACACGTCCCTTCCGGGAGTCAGCTTACCTTCTAAAACAAAAGCCAAAGGATAAAGGAGGAAAACAAATAAACACAGAAGAAACAGAAAACTCAGTAAACTCATTGCTATGCCAAATATTTTTAAAGTTCTGACTCTACTCCCAATCTTCCTGCGATTGTTCAATTTTCTGAGTCTTGGCCTTTAAGTCATGATCAATGAAAGAGGCACAGTCTGATACATTTTCTCAATCCTGACTGGCAACAAATCCTTGGGGTACT
The DNA here is from genome assembly GCA_963574885.1 of Lepilemur ruficaudatus. Taxonomy (NCBI): domain Eukaryota; kingdom Metazoa; phylum Chordata; class Mammalia; order Primates; family Lepilemuridae; genus Lepilemur; species Lepilemur ruficaudatus. Next base: position 63,631 of record CAUYRT010029427.1, read on the forward strand.
TATAATAGCTCTGTTTCTATTTTTATTAGTTTTTAGGAACTCTTCCCACCCCTCTCATTTCTAATGAAAGAACTTTTAAGGTTAAAAAATTATCTCTTCCATAGTGTTAATCAGTCAATACCAATTTGATGGCGAGTACAAGTGGAACCCATTCTTCGGGTCTTGTGTCACCTCACTTTGAATAATGGGCCTAAGCTTAATCCAGGATAATATAAGTGGTGCTAGCTCACTGTCGTTTCTTAAAATTGAGTAATGTTCCATTGTAAACACAGACCAAATTTTAATAATCCACTCATGAATTGACGGGCACTTGGGTTGTTTCCACAACCTAGCAATAGTGAATTGTGCTGCCATAAACATTCGGGTGCAGATGTCTTTATAATAGAATGTCTTATGCTCTTTTGGGTAGATGCCTAATAATGCTATTGCTGGATCAAATGGTAATTCTATTTTTAGCTCTTTGAGG
>CAUYRT010029428.1:0-13588 GCA_963574885.1 Lepilemur ruficaudatus
TGAGACAGAGTCTCACTCTGTTGCCCGGGCTAGAGTGAGTGCCATGGTGTCAGCCTAGCTTACAGCAACCTCAAACTCCTGGGCTCAAATGATCATTCTGTCTCAGCCTCCCAAGTATCTGGGACTACAGGCATGTGCCACTATGCCCGGCTAATTTTTTCTGTATATATTTTTAGTTGGCCAATTAATTTCTATTTTTAGTAGAGATGGGGTCTTGCTCTTGCTCAGGCTGGTCTCGAACTCCTGACCTTGAGTGATCCGCCCGCCTCGACCTCCCAGAGTGCTAGGATTACAGGCGTGAGCCACCGCGCCCGGCCCAATTTTTTCATTCATTCAAAACTCAGACAATTATTTATCAAATGCCTGCTGTGTGCCAGGCACTGTCCTAGGCAATGGGGTACAGCAGTGAACAGACCAATCCTCTGAAGTTTATCATGTGTTTTTTTTTTTCTACCTACACAAGTCACATTTTATGCTTATTTCTGAAAGGAACAAAGTTGTTGTCATCCAATGCTACATTAAATTGTCTTCATTATGTTCTGATGATTTCTTGTTCAAAAGTTTTAAGGACATTGGCATTTACTGAGGACAGAAGAAAATATTGACCAAAATAATATATAAAATTAATTTTAAAAATCCCCAAATCTGAGTGGCCTGTGCCTAATAAGCAAAGCATTAGCAGACTATTAATATTTTAAACATACTGTGCATTTTAATGGTGAATAATGTAATTTCTGTAAGAATTTGCAGCAATTTTCCTCTTTTTCTTTTTGGCATATGTAATTCATTTTGGCAGCAGTGACTTTATATGCTATATGCAATTACTTAATTTTACTGGATTTACTCACGTTGTTATGTCATTCTAACATATTTATGTATTCATTCATGTGTAGCTGTACAATATTTAAAGAAGCTGCTTAATGCTATCAGAAGCAACAGAGAAAGACCCCGAACCTAACAAATGAAGTAGCCTGGCAAGATAAAGAGAGCCAGGGAGTGCTGGGAAGGTGTGATACTGCTCTGTGGGAGAACAACTGGCATAGATGTTTTCAAAGAAAGAAAGGTGACATATGACCAGTATCTGCTGATGGGTAATAAAAACAGGTACCCTTTGTTCTCCTACCTGTTAACGTTACTTGCAGATTTCAGAAGATGAAGTGACTGGAAAATACAATGGTAACACTTTTATATTGCTTTCTATGTGTCAAACACTATTGTAAACACTTTATATATGTTACTTTGTTTAATCTTCACAATAAACATGTGAGGTTGGTCTTTCATTATCATTTCTATTTTCCAAATGAAGACAATGAGGTACTGGGACATTAAGTGACAGGTAGCGTAAGAGATGGGCTCTAAACCCAGACAGTGGGGTCTAAGGTATGGGTGGTTAACTCCTGCACTGTACCAGCTCTGGTAGGGCCAATGATATGGAAAACTGAGTAGCATGATACTGTTTTCACTAATAAACTACATATTGACCCCCTAATCTTGGGCTTGGTAAAGCTATGTGGTTTGCCATTTTTAAAATTGAAATTTAATATTTTTAAAAATTAACATAATTTTAACTTTTTGTGTGTAGGGGAGAGAATTCCTCAGTTTTAGTACAGTTAAATATTTTATTCTTTAAAAAAGACATTATTTTGTAGAAAAATATCCATGCAGTGATATAATAATTAGATTTTATTTTTCTTAACTTTACTTTCCTAAAAAGAAAAATGCAGTTGAAATACAAGCATATTTTGTTTCATAAGGAAATTATTAAATCCAGAATAGGGTAAAAATCATCTATTAACTATTACTTGTATAAAGACTGCCAAAATGTAAACACCTTAGTGTTTCTTTTTCTTTCCTCTACTTTGTCATATTTTGTTTTACTGTTGAATTTGAGTGGATAATGTTTTGCATGTATTTTCTCTTTGTAGTTTTGCTTACTCTTAGCCAAACTGACAATTACCTCCCGAGAACTAAACCACAGAAACCATAGTAAAGTTACAGCTGAATGATCCATGACTTGCCCCGTCCAATAATGTGTTTTCTTTCTGAGGCAATTAGGTCAGCATGGAATACCCTGGGATACAATACCTATATGAGCTGCTTTTAACTAGTTTACATACTTACTTGCATGTTATTTGCCAAACACAAAACATCAGTTGTTAGACCTCAACTACAGTGTTCTTTTTGTTAATCCAAAAGCAGCTGGTTCACCTTTCTTTCATTCATTTATTTCTGTCCTTTCATTTCTAAGTTTATTCTCTCCTCTGGCCACCATTGCCATTCTGATGGTTGTTTACACAGATAAGAGACCATCTGCTTGTCTTTCATGCCTGAGGGAAGGGAATAGAACTATATTTCCATTCTTCAGAGTATTTTGTTTTGTTTATTAACTAAAAGCATTAAGAAAATGTATCTCTTTGGCTTAATATTTTTGAGAATTAAAAATGAGATTAGAACAATACACTAGCATTTGTAACAATCCTTTCTATGAATTAAACATTCATATTTATGGAGATAACTAAATGATTTTTTTAGCATATCACCACAAGTATCCAGGGACATGAGCGATTCAGGGAGATGGTTCAATTAATTTCAGCAATTCTGGGTCACTGAAATGTGTATTGCTGTGCCTATGTTCAGTGAATGTAATCAAATTTGGAACCATGTAGAAATATAGCAGTTGTCTGCCTATCCACTACAAGTAGTGGACACTATGGAGGGCCCATGAGCAGCCCTCCTTCTTTGAGAACTATCCCCCCCTGTTTCCTAGCTATGCTTATATTGCTTGACTTATCCCATTCCCCCACCTTAGGGGATATGGTAAGAGTGAGGGTAGGTACTAGTTTTCATCCAGGTCAGTAATTAGAAATTCCTACTTGAGAGGTAAAGTCAATAAATAAATAAAAAATAAAATAAAATTTTCTCCCAACCCAGAAAATATCTCCACAAAAATAGTAAGGAAAGAAAACAGCTTTATTATAAAATAAGCATTAAACCAGACTGTGATGTATATCATAAGCAGTCTGCTAAGAGATTGCAGGGACAGAAAGAAATCTCACCCTTACATACAGCCAAGGAATGTAAGCCATTCCATACATGTTCTTATGATAAACAGTAACCGGTCCTCAAGTAAGGACTTGACAGCACCATTTGTCACGCATAGTTCATCCAAAATTCACCTGGTAATTGAGGTGGCCATCTGTGTTAGCTAATTGGCTTTATCCAAGGGGGGATAAAACCCTTCTCATATCTTTATGATAAGAGGTAGTGTTGCCACCTGGAGCAAAGTGTCCACTAAAGTTAGACTCCTATTTTCCCACTAAAACTGGGAGAAAGGGTCTCTATCTCCCTTAATATTTACATTTCATAGAGAAGCCTCCTGGGTCCTTGAGAAAGAACTTAACAGGTCAGAAACCTGATAGAATGTCAATCTAGTCTTAATCTTCAAAAGGATTTATTAATAATAAATATATTTCAAAGAGACAGGAAAGTACTTACAAGAACAGTTTTCTAAGGTAAATGCTCTAAGAAAAAGGAGGAGAGGGAAATCTCTCCCCTTGTTTTCAACAGGGAGAATTGTCTCTTTTTTAAAATTTGTATTTATACTTCGATTAGGATACTTTATATTTTATAGCACTTTCTAGTTTACAAAGCAGGTTCATATTTGCCATTTTCTTTACATTGTCTCTAGGAGCGGAATAAGAATTATTATTTTAATTTTGCAGATAAACAAATGGAGCCTCAAAGTTTTGTGACTGGTTAAGGAGTATATTTGGGACTATATCCAGATCTTCTAGATCAAGTCCAGTGATCTTTCTAATATATCACTTCTCGAAAATTGTTATTATTTTTGCATAAGGATGCATCTGAAAGGTCACACTGAAGGTGGAAATAGAATGATTGTTTCAGAGTCTGGAGTCCTTTGCAGTAGACAAGGTCCTTTAGGAACAGTCTTGTCTACTGCCCCTACTTTCCTTTCTCCCCCCACTGGATCTGTAGCCTTTGCAGCTTGGCTCTCCTCTCTGCTAAAATTGCTCTTTCAGCAATCAACAACCTGTAAAAAACAGATCCAGTGGTCTTTTCTCTATTCTCATCCTTTTTTTTTTTTTTTGTTATTGTGGCACATCACATAGCCCTTACCATTTTAACCATTTTTGTGTGTATAGTTCAAGGGCATTGATATATTCATCCATACTGTTTGCTGTGCAGCTATCACTATCCATCTTCAGAACTTTTTCTTCTCCCCAGATTGAAACCCTGCACCCATTTAACAGTGAGTTCCCACTCCTCCCTGCCCCCAGCTCCAGGCAACCACCATTCTAATTTCTGAATCTATGAATTTATCTACTCTAAGTACCACACACAAGTGGAGTCCTATGGTATTTGTCCTTTTGTATCTGGCTTATTTCAATTAGAGTACTGTCTTCAAGGTTCATCATGTTGTAACATGTGTCAGAATTCCATTCCTTTTTATGGCTGAATAATATTCCATTATATATATATATCACATTTTGTTTATCCATTCATCTGTTGGTGGATACTTGGGTTACTTCCACTTTTTGGCTATTGTGAGTAATGTTACTATGAACGTTGGTGTGCAGATATCTCTTCAAGATCCTGCTTTAAATTCATTTGTGTATATACCCAGAAACAGAATTGCTAAATCATATGGTAATTCTATGTTTAACTTTTTGTGAGAAACTGCCACACTGTTTTCCACAGTGGCTGCAACCTTTTCCTTCCCACAAATAATGCACAAGTGTTCCAATTTCTCTACGTAGTCACCAACACTTGTTATTTTCTTTATTATTTCTTCTTCTTTCTTCTTCCTCCTCCTTCTCTACCATCCCAATGGGTGTGAAGTGGTATCTCTTATGGTTTTGATTTGCATGCATTTCCCAAGTGATTAGTATCTTGTCATGTACTTATTGACCACTTATTGACCATTATTGGCAGAGTTTTTAAAGTAACACCAGGAATCAGAGCTTTTCTGATTCTGATATTTTCGAATTCAGTCTGTTCAACCTGTTCTTGTATTTCCAAAGAATCTTTAGTATCCCTCTACTCCCCTTTTTGTTTAAACTACCTCACCTTGATTTGTTACTTGTAACCAATACTTCTAGTTCAGCTTTCAATAAGCAACTATATTATTACCTGCCTCTACTAACTTTGAAATTAACTACAGCATTCACCCCACTATCTTTGTAAAACATTTCTGCTACATTCCCGCTATTTTCTGCTTATTTATGAGTAGGGAAAATTATTAGCTATGGCAAAGAAAAACCCTCAAAGTGTTCCTTATTTAGTTTAGTGTAATAAATATAAGAGAGATACATTTAGATTGTACTTTCCTCTCCATGTGAGTCCCAAACATGCGTGTTTATTATTGTCTCTTATGCTTGTGTTCTCTTTTATGCAAGGATGTCAGGGTGATAGTAGCCTATGCTATAGCAGCCGGTCAAGCAAACCTCGTGTGGTAGAGGAGAAGCAACCTTGGAGAAAGGGGCTGGAGTGATTGGGTGGGTTGGAGGGTGGAGAGCAGGGGTGGGGGTAGAGTTTGCTTGAGTCTCCACATTTCTAGTAATGTCAATCTGTAGTATTCCTGTTTTAGAATATCATTAGGTAGAGTAAAGATTAAATGACACAATCTATGTACAGCACTTCATCCAAAGTTTGGAATTTAGTAAGAACTCAGTAAAGGTTAGCTATCTCTCCTCCCAAAAGGAATATTTTTATATAAAAATTTAAAAATTCTCTTTATTTCTAGTGTGACTTTCTCCTAGCTGGTATTTAGGGAACATGGGGTATAGATATTTTATCTCTTTTTAAATTAATGTCTTGCATTTAATGTAACAAGATGGCTTTCTAATTGTGCAGACATTAAACTTAAAACAAATGTCACAGTGGGAAAGGGGCACTGATCATGTCATTTAAATGAGGAATGAGGATAAGATCAATGCCTTGATTTTCTATAATCATTATAAGGGTCACATAAAATGCCATTTCTTTCTACATTCATTCTACTGTCAGGACTCTGAAGCAATGAACAGGAAAAAAAAAATAAAGTTATAGTGTATTTCACTGACACCTTAGAAGATTTGAATTAATAGTCTTTAAGGATCTATAGAGTTTTATTAAATAATAGTTGAGCTCAAATTAAAATGGAAATTGCAGTAATATTTTTCCTCTGAGAAAGACCTCCTTTGTCTGATTTGTCACTGCATCATCATTTATTCTTCTGTTATTAGGGTGATCATTTAATCACATTTTCTTCTTTTAGGGTTAATTACAAGCTTAAGGACTTGCCATCTACTCTCTCCCCAATGCTATGGCTATATCCTGGAACATTTTGTCAGGATTCTGACAAAGCAGGATCTAGGACCCGTATCTGTCTTTTCTGTTCTGATTTTGGAAGATAAGTGAGTTAAAATGATCACCTCACTCATCTGTAGTAAGAAATCACCATCCTTTGACTTTTAAAAGACTATGTCTTCTTTTTGCAAAAATTTTACCTTGTGTTTTTCCTGAATCACCAGTACAGGTCTGGAAAAACTGTGGGGTTGCCCTCAGTCAGTGGAAATGACAGAGCTCAGGCTTAATATTGTGCAGTACTTACGTACTCTGTCAGACATGATTACAGTTTCTGTTTATAACCATTCAATTTCCTAAACTGCAGCCATGCTCTGCTATCTCTCTGTTTGAAAAATGTTTGTGTTCTCTATTCCTTTAACACATGGGTCAGACTTCATGAGATGATAATGATTCTTCAAGGCTTCAATGTCCTTGTTTCCTCTGCCCCTAAATATATCAAAATGTTTTGTTTATGGTTGTTACCGTGCCACCGGCAAACCTCCATGCAATTGCACCTGAACCATGAGACGACTCTAGTTAATGCTGTGAGAATTTGGTACAGTGTTTTCATTTGCCACACTGGTAAATGGATATGGTCTTTTCTAGTCTGCATTATGTAGTATTCTCAGCTGTAAGGAGGCTCCTGTAGATATCTTTGATTATAGAAATGGCGTTTTAAAATTAGATACATGACTTCACACAGAACACAAAACAGACATGTCTCTATTGGAAAGAAATGATTCCTGGACATCAGTATTAAAAACAAGAGAAGCTTAATGATACAGAATGCTAAGAAGTATTAAGGCTAGTATTGTATCATACTAAAAGCAGTCACAAAATTAAAGAATAGTGCCATTCTCGAAACTCAGGCATTCGCCTCAAGTTTTGTTTCTATTAGAGGTTGTAATCTTTACAATTTAAAGATTTGACATATTTTGATACCAACTTCATCACTTATTAACACTTTTATTTTACCTGAGAAAAAGCTGTGATGGTGATTGCTCTCAGGACAGGGTGATGTCTTATTTGACTGTGTTTCTTCGGCATGCTGTGCAGTGCTTGACCCTTAGCAGAGCTCAACAAATAATTGCTGAATGAAAGAGGAGTTTTCCCTTATTTTATGCTTTTCCATAGCTTTGAACTTCCTTTGACAGACACCATTGCCTGATGACATTTGACAGTTCGGTGCAGTGTTTTTGATAGCGTGGGAGCTGTGCCTCCACGCCCGATCTAAGAGGAGCAAGAGGGCTCCATTCCTTGAGTAAAAGTTGCTATTAAAAAAAAAATTCTGTGAGTGCTTTTGTCTTTGTATGGTCTTTGAAAGTCTCCTAAGTTGTAGGAGCATCTATTCTCACACATTTCTAGCTGCCTGCCCAGCGACTCTGCCGATGTGTCCCACAGATACCTAAAACTCGTGTGTCTTAAGCTGGACCCATCTTTTCTTCTTTATAAATATTCGATCTCTCTCTTAATACCATCACACTTATTTCCAATTACTTTATCTAGTAACTTGGCATTGTGCTTGACTTCTGCCCTTTCCTGTGCCTGATACATATAACTTCTGATATTTCTGGCCTAGTATTGCCAATTCTGCCTTCCCAACATCACTTCCATCTGTCTTCGCTGTATACCCAACTGTCACTTGCTTCGTTACATTGCCTGTGCTTTTCCTTTTTCTTCTTTTTGCCTCTAGTCCGTCCCTTTTAAATCAAGATATGTCATTTTGAAGCAGATTTCTAAGTATGTGACCCAGCCATTCACCCTTTGTCCGAAAGCCCCTACCTAATTGCTTACAGAACAAAGTATGAACATCTTACTGATTGGTTTTAGAGCAGCATTGTGCAATAGAATAAGAATACAATGCAGATTGCAGCCTGGGGACATTATGCTAAGTGAAATTAACCAGGCACAGGAAGGCAAATAGTGCATGATATCACTTGTATGTGGAATATGAAAAAGTCAAACTTATAAAAGTAGAGAGTAGAATGGTGGCTATCAGGGGCTGGGGTATGGTGGGAAATGGGGATATGGTGGTCAAAGAGTACAATGTTTCAGATAGGAAGTATCAGTTCTGAGCATTTATTGTACAGCATGGTGATTATAGTAAATAATGGTGTACCGAATATTTAAGAATTGTTAAGAGAATAGATTTTCGATGTTCTCACCAGAAAAAAGTATCTGAGGTAATAAATACGTCAATTAGCTTAATTTAATCATTTTATGAGTGTATACATCAAATGACATATATATCAAATATATAATGAATATATATCAAAACAGCACATTATACTCTATAAATATACTTTTATTTCTCAATTACAAATAAATATTAAAAAATTAATAGAAGTTGTAGTAGCCATTTTTAAAAAGTAAAGTGAAAATAATATATTTTATTTAAGCCAATATATTTAAAATATTATTTCAACATGTAATCCATATAAAAGTTATTAATGAGATATTTTACATTTTTTTTTTCTACTAAGTCTTTGAATATGTTTTTGGCTATATTTCAAATGGTCAATGGCCATTGGTGGTTAATGGCCCTTATATTAGACAGTGCAGTTACAGCATTTCACTAACTTTTACAAACCTGCTTCTGACTCTGATTTTCTTTTCTCTGTATATACTCCATGCAACAGTCAAGTTGAACTCTATCTTACCATTTGTAAATAATCCAAGTTATTTTGCTTCCCTATCTTTGTCTTGTTTCATACTATAGGATGCTATTCCCCCTTCTACATTTCCAAATCTTGCAAGTGCTTTAGGGCTTTGTTCAAATGCCACCTGACCCACAAAGTCTTATCTTCCCTAACATAAATAAACTTCCTCCCCTCTGAATTTTCATAGCCTATTTTCTGTGTTGTCACTTAGCAATCTTAATTTTTCTACACATCCATCATATCTCCTTTATTAGGCCATAAACTTCTTAAAAGCGAGCACTGTATTTTCTTCATTGTGTCACACATGATGCTTGGCTCATAAAAGCATTTCCTGCATGCTTAATGAATCATAAGTTAAACTCTATATGAAGATGATTTTATTAACTGGGTCAAGAAATGATTACAAGTAGTCAAAAATGAAAAAAAAGTACCTGTATGTATATTTAATTATTTTTGATTTATGTAACATTGAAAACAGTGCTATTAAGTTAGCAGAAAATATAGCTTTACCAAAAATGACATACTTATATGGCATATGTAAAGAATTTATAAGGACATCTTTTCACTTAGAAAGTGCCAGAATACTTTGATAGATTATGTTACATCTTGATTAGCCATTCTTTGAAAGAGAATGCTGCAAGAGGTTGCTTTTACTTATCAATTCCTTGCTAAGGCCCATAGGGAATCAGAAAGAACCTCTCTGCCACTTTAGACCAGTTTCTGGGCCATAAAACTATGCTTTCTCTTTTGTCTGTTTTATATTCTTATTTCCTTCAGGGTGATTGAATCAAGCAATTGAGTGTTTCTAAGGAAGCTTGCTATTGGTGAAGTTAAGGTGTAATTCCTTCATGATGGTCTCTTCTTAAATTTACCTTGGACCAATTCCTGTCATTGTAAAATAGATTCTTCTAATAGAAAAGCCTAAAGTATGTTAATTGATATACCAAGAACATAAAAGTTTTCATATTCTAAACCAGCTTCTCTTTTTCTTGAATATAACTCAGTGGAAATTTCTCTCTGGTCACTGAGTGTGGCAGATGCTGTCAGTGCTTCCTCCTTCTCTCCTGGAATCCCCTTACCATTTTCACCCTTGCTGGCCTGCTTCCAACATCCAGGATGTTTGCACAGCAGGATGGAAGTAGCTGAGATTTAAAGCACTCCTGGGGGCCACCCCTAACCAATGACTGAAGGACATGGGGGAAAGGACACTTTGCTCCCTCAACCCCTGGCTGGGCAGCGTGTGTTTTATACGGTCTTCCAGAGCTTTCCCCTCACCCATTTCAGTCATGTACTGTGCTTGCTACCTTAATAACGCATCCTTTATTGTTTGCCTTCCTTTTCTTTTCCTGCCTTGTGTAATGTAGGCATCTCTGCCTTAATTAAATCTAGATACACTCAATCCTTGACTCAGCCACTGTTTCCTAGAGAACTCAACTAAGACACAGCTAATCCAGGATTTAAGGCTGTTAGTATGGTTTCTTTTCTCCCTACTTCTCTTTCCTTCTCCTTCTCTACTCTTTTCTCCGTCCCTCTCTCTTCCCTGTGACTTTCTTTTCCTTTTCTTTTTTTATCCAGTGTTTATGGAGGGTCTATTGTATGCAAGTCACTGAATAATAGAGATGAAAGGAAGTGTCCTTGTCCTGAAGAATCTCAAAGTCTAGCCAGGGAGACAGAGCAGTAAAAAGAACATTATAATACAGAGTGGTAAGTATGCTAAGATAGAGAGAAATACAAGGTTTCACTAGAGTGAAATACAGAAAAAAATAATACAAAAGACAGGGCATCAGAACGACTTGCCATGGGAGTTGATGCCCAGACTGTTTTTAAGTAGTTGTTCTTCAACTCTGCTTTCTATACCAGCATCAGCATCAACTGGGAACTTCTTAGAAACGCATGTTTTTCAGGCCTAACTTATATCTACTGAACAAGAAACTCTAGGGGTGGGACATAGGAACCTGTATCTTAACAAGCTCTGAAAGCAATTCTGATACATTTATCTCACTTCACCAGTAGCTCTTGAAATCACCTACTGAATAGCACTTGTGTTGTCTCGGTCAGCTTCTGGAGGTACTCAAATTATGATAGTGCCTTGAACTACCAAAGTTTTGATTACCTGGGGCCATTTGGAATGATGGCAGTCTAGTTACATAACAGGTTTTCTCACCAACGTGGAATTATATTCCACTGAATGTAGCATGATTGGTTTAGCTTTTTCTCTATTACATTTTCTTTTTAATTTCTAAAAACTGTTTCAGCCTATTGTTGATTTTGATAGCACTGGTTTTTGTTTTTAGACCTTTTTTGGAGGAACAAAAGATTCTACTCAAATTTATTTCAACTTATCTCTGCCAATATCCTCATCAGACTGGAGAAAATGGTGTTCGTTTTGATAAAACACCAATGAAGAGCCATCGAGAGAAAATTATTTATTCTAAACACTTAATTCTAAATTACTAAAGCTCATGCACAGGTTTGGTCATGTTAATACTAGGAGATTAACTTTTGCATCGACCATTATTGGGTATCCTTCTGCCAAGTGTCTGAGAGCCACCCTATATAACATGAATCCAGTGGGAGAAGAGAAATTAATCTTGAAGATTTGTTGTGATATCAGAACAATATCTGGCTGATTACTTAAAAAAAAAAAAACTTTTAAAAAGTGATTGTTTTAACACTTTAAGTTTGGTAATGAAAACAACCTCCTTGGTTTGAACGATTATTAAACGATTTCCACTTCATTATAAGCACTGGCAAGTCATAGCAAAAAATAAATAAAAATCTAAGCCATCTGAACATAATACTGTAAATCCTGGTGGTAAAATTGTTTGACAAGCTCATTACTAACATCATTAGAGAAGAATAAATAGAAACACGCAAACATAAACCAGTAGCGGAGAGTTCTGAATGATTTTTTATTTTCTTAGTTTTGCTAATCCTATTTTCTCTAATATAAAATCGTTATGTGATCATCCTATGGAAACACACTCATGGATTTATCAGGTTATACTCAATTACATTTTTTTATTATGTATAAGACATGTAGTCCCATTTAATTTGCATATCATAGGGGCAGTTAAAGTTGACCTAAATTAAGTGGATTTAGATTGGTCTCTCCCCAAACTAGATCCCCTCCTTACCTTCCCATTTATGAACCATTATCATTTTCCTATGAATCCAGATTGAAAATCTGAGTTTGATCTTTGACTCCACCTGTCTTATTCAACTCTGGCTGCCATAACGAAACACCAGAGACTGAGCGGCTTAAACAACAGAAATTTATTTTTCACAGTTCTGCAGGCTGGGAAGTCAAAGATCACAATTCTGTCAATGTAGGCTTCATTCTGAGGCCTCATTTCTTGGCTTGTAGGTATTAATAGATGCCATCTTACTCTGTGCTCACATGGCCGCCTCTTTATGACTGCTTGGGGGCAGGGAGGAGAGAGAGGCAGCACTCTGATGTCCCTTCTCCTAAGGGGACTAAATCTCATTATCAGGACTCTGTTCTCAGGACCTCATCTAACTGTAATTACCACCCAAATGCTCCATCTCCAAATATCATCACCTTGGGGATTAGGATTCAGCTTTTGAATTTTGCGGGGACAAAACGATTCAGTCTGTAACACCTTCTTCTGAGTCGCCAGCTTTTGTCAAGTCTGTCTTTGTGAGCATGCATCTGTCTCTTCCTTTCCAATCTGATTATGAACATTTGAATTTAGTACCCTTATTACATTTTGGCTGGGCTGCTGCACTAACTTTTACATAACACCTCCAATTTAAAAAAAATTTTCATCTATCACCTGGTTCCCAGATCGATCTTAGTAATGTGACTCATATTGTGTCCGTGCCTACCTCAAAAACACCAGTGGTTCGCCATTGTCTATAAGATAAGGTAAGATTGCTTGGCCTGGCCTCAGTCTACAATCAGTCCATGTATGTTTCCAACCCCATTACCTCTGTTTTCCCTTTTCTACAGAAAGACTAATGTCCCATAACACTGAAGGCCCCATTCTCCTGCAAGCTGGCCTTCCCAGCTTCATGCCCTTCACACTGTGGCATCTTCTCACTTCCCTCCCCACCTAACTAAATTGCACTTGAACTTCTACGTCACCGAGACTCCTCCAAGAATCACTGCACTCTTAGGCCAATGTGTTTTAGACTTGTCATTTGGCATTTTTTACTCTATTTTGTAAATATGAATGTATCCATAAACAATATATGATATCTCTGTGTATTTCTTTTTTTAAGTGTACTGTTAAATGATTATTAGTAAATTTACCAAATTGTACAGCTATGTACACAAATTAGTTTTAGAACATCTCCTTCCCCCTATTGAGACCCCTAATTCCCATCCCCAACTACATTTCAAGCATGCCTCTCCCCTCCACAGTGCTCACCACATCCCTCAGATGTGGGTCTACCCCCCTAACCCCTGAATCCCTAGTGAACATTACCACCATTTGAGCACCGTAGTGTTAATCAGTTAGTACCAATTTGATGGTGAGTACATGTGGAGCCCATTCTTCCAGTCTTGTGCCACCTCACTTCGAATAATGGGCTCAAGCTCAATCCAGGATAATATA
>CAUYRT010029431.1:0-10580 GCA_963574885.1 Lepilemur ruficaudatus
TCCCAGCTACTCGGGAGGCTGAGGCAGGAGGATCGCCTGAGCCCAGGAGTTTGAGGTTGCTGTGAGCTAGGCTGACACCACGGCACTCACTCTAGCCTGGGCAACAGAGTGAGACTCTGTCTCAAAAAAAAAAAAAAAAAACCACACCCAGAAGGACCCTAAAGCCCAGGGAACTTTGCTTCTAAAGGAAAGCAGAGGAGAGACAACCCACCCTAAGCCTGGAATATTACAGCTCCTCTATGTTTGTGTCCCCTGCCTCCCAGTCCCCCTGCCAAAGCGAAACGGGAGGGAAGAGAGGAGGTTGTGCAGCACAGAAATAAACACATGGGGCTGGGAAAATAGGCTCTGATTTTCTGCAGCTGCAGAGTAGAGCCCCAGGGATAATTTGGACCATCTGCCCATTAAGGAAGTTGAACTTTCATTCTCTTGTAAAGAAAGAACTCCCCATGCCCCCAGCCGGCCTGCAGCACTGGGGCTCCGTGGCCCCACCTTCCTGAGACCGAGGTGACACTGCTCAAGGGGAAATGTGATCCATATGGGAAGGACAGGAGCCATCCCAACAGCAAAATGAGGAATTTCTGGTCCGGCTCTCCTGCAGGGCATTGCTTTCAAAATGGGGTCTGGCCTGTGGGTGTGCTTTGTAAAAAGTGATTTCCTGATGGGAATCTGCTCTTAACTTAATAGGGTCCTTTGCGACTCTTCAAAGCACTTTTATTAGCCGGTCTCAGTTGGAGATTTTGGCCCTGCCCTAAGGTGGGTGGTGGGAGCCCCATTTTATGGGGGAGAAAGCTGAGACTCAAAGAAGGGAAGTGACTTTCTCAAGGTCACATGATAAAGGGGCCAGCCCAGGCCCACACCAGTGCTGTGTCTCTTGACTGGGGATCACTCGGGGTCATCAGGACTTCGCTGGGCAGAAGCAGCAGAGATATCTCCCGAGTTGTCACTGCTCTGATGAGCTGCCCAGGACTCTTTGGAACTGTGTAACTCACTCCTTTGTCTCCCCGACTATGTTTTATATTCTTTGGAAACTGGGAGTCTGGTCTGATTTTGCTATTCCTGGCTGCCTGGTGTTCAATAAAAACGTGTCAGATCGAATAATAAATGAAGAGTTTCCCTGCCCGGCCCTGCACGGGGAGCTCACCCCTCCGCAGAGGGAGGATGTCGTTAAGGCCCAGCAGCTCTGCTCAGAGCAGGGTTTGCAGGAATTTCCTGGGTGGCCTGGGCGGACAAGCCAGTCCTTTTCCTTCCTTTTGCTCCTAGGCCTCCCTAAGGGCAGGGAGAAGTCAGAGTCAACAGGCATTTAGGACCAGAAAGAAATCCTGGCCGTGCTGAAGGCCGGTTTTATCAGGCCTGTGGCCCTCCGGGCAAATACCTCCAGCAGGTGCTGGCATTTACACAGCTCCCTCTCAAAGGCTTTGCAGACCACCCCTGGTTTTTATCTCCAGGCCCAGGGCTAGTGGCCTTTCCTGGGGGGCTTGTTTATCCCCCCTGCCTTCACTCAGCCTGTCTCAGTTCTGCTCCTCCAGATCCTAGGTCTGAGCCCCTGTCTGGGGTGCTTCTCCGCCCAGCACCTAAATCCTCCCTGCCAGGAGATGCCTGGAGAGGAGGTTCGCCACTCTCTAACTCCGTGGCCTCGGGCAAGGAATTTAACCTCTCCCAGCGGTTTCCTCCTCTTGTCAGCTGGGGGAATGACACATACCTTAGTGAGTTATTCTGAAAGACCACGAGCTCAGTGGCTGGGGTGGTCGGTCTCAACAGTGGTGAACTCAGTATAATCCTGAGGATCGTGGTGGGGGACTGAGGCGCTGTGGCAAGTGACTTGGGCGGCCTCTGAGTCAGCGAGGAAGCCAGCCACGTGCTCCTCCTGCCAGAGCCGGCTCGGGACCTCCCGCGGAGGGCCGGGCTCTGCCTGCCTCTCCTCCTTCCATATGAATCGGACAAGCAGCTCCCTGAAGAAAAGAGGCTGAAACGCAGGGACAGCAAGGCCAGCTAGATAGGTGCTCCCTGAGGGGTGTCTTCCACAGACAGGAGGGGACACGGCGCTGTGATGTTAATGCAGTGGCAGCCACAGCCGACCCACTTGCATCAAAGGCACCTGGGGAGCCTCCCCCCGCACCGGACTTAATCTAAGCTCCTGCAGCCCCATCACCTCCCGGCACAACCTGAGAGTTCAGGGTCACGGGGATTAAGAACAATTCCCAAGTCTGTCCGAAACGTTTTCTAAATAAACAAACCGTTCCCGGCTTGAATGTGCATCCTAACCTAGTCTCCGTGTTTCTTCATACAAAACCCGCGTCAAGGATCCAAATTTCACTACTGCTGTGGTTTCAAGGCATTGTTTTTGCAGAAAATTTCTGCGCTCACCTTCAGTTTGAGGTTTGAATCCTTTTAAAAAGAGTTTTCTTGCAGGGCAAATCCCAGAAACCACCGCCTGTCTGCTTAGGGTCCAACTGGTCACCTTTCCCCGCAAGCACGACATGCCCCACGAGGCAGGGTCTGAGCCCCGGCCGCACGCGCAGGCCTGACCGCTCACTGCAAACGCTGCCTCGCCTGTTTCCTCCGGCTAGCAGTTCTCAGTCTCCAGCCCTGCCTCCTGCCTTCACTTAGCACATACTCAGATGACAAATATTAGTGGTCCTGTTCATGACCTCTTAGGATTACCAACGGGGGGACTTTGTTTCTCCTGCCTGAGCATGTTCTCCTCGCCAGGGCACAGGCCCAGCGCTTGTGTTTCCCGCTCTGGCCGCGGATGCAGAAATGCCTTTTAGAGAGATCAACGTACCATAGCTAGCTCTACTGTGCCGGACTCTCAGCCTCCCGGATACTCCTCCATACGCCCTCATTTTACCACCCAACTTCTCTAAGGGGCCTCTAATTTTTCCAGGTTCTCTTGAATCTGTGTGAAGCTATCAAACCAAGCACAACGCGGGTTAATTGGAATTGAACCGCTTTCTGCACAGAGCACAGTGAAAGCTCTTCTGGAAGGGGTCAGGGAGAGTCACTGGATTTCTTTCTGGAAGCCTTAAGATAGGGTCTTGGCAAACCGGAATGCCTGGAAGGCCAGATCCCGCCCTCCGCACAGAACAGGGGAAAAACAGCAAGTTGTGGCCAGCGAGGCTGAGGGACTGGCCTCGGGGCCACACAGCCAGTCGGGTCAGGAGGGGACTTGGATCTCAGTTTGCTTCTGCGATACTGTGATATATAAGAACTACACATTTGGTCTTCACCGCAGCTCCTGGCCAGAGCTCCTGAAATTCTTATAACTTCCTAGTGATAAGTGTGATAGAAGCATCTTTTATTATAATATTCGCTTTTTGTCCCTACTCCTGAAATAGCCCTGGAGCCTCCTTTGTTATTTATAATAAGCCCCTGTCAACCCCACCGGAATTTATGTTAGTGAGGTGACATTTGGAAAGTCCCTAAGGATGGCAGGGGCTGGTCATCAGAGATTTCACCTGAGTGGAGGGTTGGAACTTTCAGCCCCACCTCCCGTGAGAGAAGAGGGCTGGAGACTGAGTTCAATCACCAGTGGCCAATGATTCAATCAATCTTGCGTATGCAATGACGCCTCCACAAAAACCCGAAAGGACAGAGTTGAGGGAGCATCTGGGTGGCCGACCACGAGCAGGTGCCTGGAGGGGGGCACGCCTAGGGAGGGGGTGGGAGCTCTGGGCCCCCCCCCCAACACCGTTCCCTGCACACCTCTCCACCGGGCTGTTCCTGAGTCGAATCCTTAAGCGTAACTGCTTTTCCCATTCTGTGAGCTGTTCTAGCAAATGGTCGAACCCGCAGAGGGGGTCATGGAACCTCCAATTTACAGCCAGTTGGTCAGAAGCTCCGGAGGCTCAGACTTGCAACTGCATCCGAAGGCCCCGTGGGGTCTGGGTGGTGTCGGAACTGACCGGGAGTGTAGGACACCCAGTGGGGTCGGAGAATTGGTTGCTGTGGGAACCGCCTGCGCACCTGGCATCAGCGCGTGTGAACGTGCAGAGGAGCAGTTGTCCCTTGAGTCGCCCTAGGCCGGGGCTGCTCCTGCAGAGCTCCCTGGAATCGGGGGTCCCATCTCAGGAAATTTGTTTCTGAAAACAGGACTTGCTCAAGGGGCAGCAGCCCAGACAAGAGGAGCAGGAGCAGGAGCAGGAGAGAAAGTCGATTGGGATGTGCACCTTCCCCTGGGAGGAAGGGTCTGTCTGCCACGCGCCAGGCACCAGCTGTGTGCAGAGGGCCACCAGGGATGGTCGAGGCTCTGCTGTTACAGCTTTGGACCCAGTCTGTCCCGCCACGTCCTGGTGCTGCCCTGTCACTTCCTGCTTCCCTGCTGATGGCTTCTCAATGCCCAGAGGCTCAAGCCTCCCTCCTGACCACCGCAAAGCGCTCTGTGAGCTCTGCGTCCATCTCCAGCCTCGTTGTTTGTTTCTTACACCCCAAACCCTGCCGTGCCGAACTCCGTGGAGCCTCAGACAACACCGTGCGGTTTCATGCACGGTTCTCTTTACCTGGGATGCCTTCGCCATCCACATCCACTTGCCGGACACCAACTCACCGTTCAGGACATGGTTAAAGACACCTCCCTACCTGCCCACATACACACATCAGGGGACAAAATGAGCCTTTGCACCCACCTCTCCTATAGCCCTCCCCACAGTCTGCTCTAATGGCTTGAGGTGTCCTTCTCCCCTGCTGGGTTACGAGCTCCCCAAAGGGGAGGCCGGGCCTTACCGTGGTTCCCCAGCTTGTAGCCAGGAGCTGGTACACGGCGAACGCTCAATACACGTTTGCTAAATAAATGAATAAGCCAACGCTCTCTTCCCTAAATGTTTTCCTTCCGCCCACACCCCCCATCTTCTCTCCATGACAGAAGTGAGGGGGGGCAGTCCCTCCCCTTCCTGGGGTCCCCTCCGTCCCTCTGGCCTCCACGCGTCCCTGGAGCTCTCAGAGCTCAGTTTTCGTATTGTTCCCACGTGACCTCATCGACCAGTTCTCTGAGCTCGTTTTTCTTTCTCGATCACATCTCCCACTCTGCTTTGGTTTTTGCCGCAGGACAATTTTTCTGAGTGAATTTCGTTTCCCCTGTATTTTCAGTTGCTAGACATAAACTCAGGGGAGGAAGCGTTTGGGAAACAGCTTTCCATTTCCACGTGCACTTGGTGTTTGCATCTGCTGAGCAATTGCTAGGTATTATAAGGATAAGAGAACGAAGGAATGAATGCATAAACTGAACAAATGCGTGAATGAATGAACACTGGCGGGTAAGTGCCGGGTGCCTCCGCGTACACGGTCTCAGCGCACCTCCTGTGCGGTGTGTCCACAGTCACCACCTGGGTAAAAGGCAAGCAAGGGGGCGAAGGTGGCCCAATCGGGCCTATCTCAGAGCCACAGAGGCAGGTTAAGGCGACCAAGGCCTGGCGAAATTAAGAGCAAAATCTGAAACAGAGAAGGGGACCTTAACGTAACTGGGAATTGCTAGCAGATTAGCACCTTCATACTAAGTAAACCACTAAGAAGAGACAGAGGGGCCCACAGGACCTCATGCTGAACAGAACCAAAGATGGCAGCACAAGGCCTGAGAGTGTGGACTCCGGGCCAGACAGACCTGACCGTGTGTCCCGGCTCTGTCCCTTAACAAACTCCGGTGACCCAGGGAAAGTTCCTAATCCTCCCCACCCTCCACCTCCTCATCTGTCTGACACGGATGCGATCTGCCTCCTGCAGAGCGCTGCGAGGCCTGAGTGATGTGTTGAGCACAGAAACTTTACTTGCACAGCACCAGGCACAAGTTTTTGAATAGCAGAGTATTACGAGAGCGGTTAACGTTTCTCAGAAAAGTGCGGTTTAGTCTTAAACCTCGTGTCGCTGCTGCGGTACGAAAGTTATATAAGAAGTTGAGGATGTGTGTGTGGTTAAGTCAATAAAGAAATATATTTGCATATAAAGGGTGCAGTCGCTTTTATGGAGACGCCCAGGAGGAGGCTAACTTTTGGAGCCATGCTGTCCCACACGCCTGCCCAGGACACCTGGTGCCGCCAGCGCTAGGCACAGAGATGGAAGGAAAGGGGCCCACAGACCCTAAAGCACTCTCTTTGCCTCTTTTATTCTAAAATAGAGATAGACACATCTCAACAACTATGGGAAAAACTGTCCAGAAACCTCCTCCCTGATCATTTTTGAGTTGACACTACATGCTGGGGGGCCTACTGGGCCCCCCGCCCCCAAACTTACTTCCCTAAATATTGAAAACACACAAAAAGCCTTACACATCTTCCAAGCGCTCTGAGCCACCAGTGGTAACTAACAACAAGGGCTGGTTTAGAATTCACCCATGTCATCTGCATTTTTTTTTTCCATGTGAAACCAAATCGAGAAAGGTTTTTTTTTCAAAACAATCTGAACTTATATCCTGCTTTAAATTCACACCATGGGACTTAAACAAAACTGAATCCTTTACTCACCCCTTGGTTGCAAAAATACTATTTATTTTTCTTGCAAACGGACCCTATACTAGGGTAAAACAAATATCTTTCTCTCTTGAGATGTGTATATGTAACTTTTTTTCCTTTTTTTCTTTTGGCCAAACTTCCAAAAGCCAAACATCTAACAGAATGACTTATCGCCCTGGCCTGAGGAAAAAAAGAAAAATCTTTGTTTCTCAATCGAGCAGAAATCAGGAGATCTGGATTCTAGACCCAACGTGGCCATGACCTGAGCGGGTGACCTCGGGGATTCCCTCCGTCTCTCTGTTGCTGGGCTCTGTTCGTCGGGCTGGCGGGGCGGGGTGGAGACAGGGAGAGGAGCTGATCTGAAACCCGTCCAATCCCCAAATCCTAGGACTCCGGATCAAAACATGGGTAAACAATGGCAAGAGTTCTGTTCTGAAAAATACTTTACTATTGACTCAAAGGGGTCCCGAGCAGCCTTCTGTGTCATGCCCTACTCAAATGAAAACCCCAAACTTCCAGGATCCAAGGGAGGGGTCGCTGCCTTGTTTGCTCACCCATCTCTTTAATGCGGTAACATCCCCGCCGGCGGGAACTTTAGGTTTCTGCAGCTAAAGGTGTGCGGGGAGGCGTGTCTGGGAAAGGCTTAGTGGCCTCAGGCAAGGCCAGGTCACCAGAGACCAGCCTGGCTGAGGGCTCCCTCCGCACAGCACTGGCTTTTGGAGGAGGGCAGCTCCCGGGTGCCGAGAGCTCTTTCTTCCCACGCTGTGGGTCCCCTGGTGGGGCTGCCCAGGGCCCAGAGAGTGACTAAGAAACCCCCAGACATGGGCACCATGTCTGTCAGATTTTCCACACTTTCCTGAAAGATGAGCCTTGGTGCTCTGCTCGGAGCCCGGGTCTCAGGGATATCCTTACCACCTCTGGGACCCGAGTTCCTTGGAAACATAAGCACGGCTTTGGCGTGGTCAGCGGCCACTGCGGGGCGGAGGCTGTGGGAAGACGACCCCCCATGGGGCACAAACCTCAGCCCTGAGTAGCTTCAACCACCCTGGTCAGCCCGAGGCGGTGCCGGAGCTACCGTAAAGGAGAGTTGAAGGCGACGGCCCTCCTGTCTGTCCGAGGCTGGGGCCTAAGCCTTCGTCTCAGCGTTAGCGGAAGCCAGGGCTGGGTGTCTGGCTTAGAGGAGGAAGGTGGTCCTCCGCCCTGGGCCTCTGGAAGAGGGAAGATGCAGGTGGCCTCCCAGTGTCTGGGTCCTGCCACTCCCGTGTGCCCCACGCTGTGTGCAGCCTCCCGACAACGCGGCTGTCTCTGCTGAGCCCCCTCCCCTTTCAGCTCCTGGGCCCGCGGAGACCATTTGAAGTGGGATGGGGTGGGGGGGGGTCTTGCCAGGGAGCAGGAAGGAAAAGCACAGAGCGTTGTGCAAGCTTAGGCCCTGAGCCCCGTGTCTGAGTTCTGGGCTCCAGTGAGGGTGTAGCCTCTTGGCGGTGGGAAAGAAAGCCTCAGTCCCCAAGGAGAGCCGTCCAGCGCTGATCTCAGCCTCCCGCCGTGCAGTCACGGGGCTCCAGGGCCAAGTGGATGGGGTGCCCTTCCCCCACACCTCCCCACCCATCCCCGGGAAGCCCCACCCCTGTGGCTCCGGCTCCCACCTCCTCACGCCATGCCCCAGCCTCGCAGCCCAGTCCAAGCACAGAGCCCACAGAAGCAAGGTCGAGGGGACCAAACCATCCTTCCTAGCAACGGTAACTAATGCCCCGCTAGCTCGGACCTCCACTGTCCTCTCTCAAGTCGGCTGCAAGAGCTGCCACAGCCTTCCTGACAAGGAGCCCCTCTGCTAATCTTCCTCTCAAAGGTCATCTTTCCACACCGTCAGGAGTTATTTATTTCTGGGAACTAAATGCCACGATCCTTCTCAGCTACCTGGGCAGCCTCCTATCAGACGCAGTCAACACACAGAGCGGGAGAAAGCGGCACCCTGAGGACAATGTCTAGGACCCAGCCCTTCAGATAAAAGAGCCTCAGATGGGGTCTGGCAGATGGCCTCGTGTAGCCACACACAGCCAGCCAAGCCCTCGAACGGGACTCTAGAGACACTGCAAAGCACACGGATTGCTTTGTGGGTTTTAGCATCTCAGTGACGTGGACACAAGAAGTCCGGGATAGGCCTGGGCACTTCCTTGGTCTTCCTGTGCTGGGTCCATCACTTTAGAGGACAAAGTGCCGTCACATGCATTGTTTCCATGTGATCCTTAGTCACTGCCCCAGGGCAGGGGAGGGTAGAGGAAGCGGCAGGTAAGTTAAGTGTCCATGGGCCTTGGGAGGGTCCTTCTCAGGAGCAAGGGCTCCTTCTGGTTCTGGGGTGAGAGTGTCATTTGAAGGACCTACTGAAACCAAGCAAGATCAGCTTCAGGGAGACCCCAGCCTGGGTGCAGCTTGCGACTCCGCAGTGGTACCTGTCCCTGAGCGTGCGCAGACAGCCTGTAACGCAGGCTGTGCTTCCCAGGGCCCAGGCCTCTCGGATGCCCACAGAGGGGATATCTGCTTGTGCCCTCACATGGGACGGCCACATTTCAGAGCCCAACTAATACGACATGCTGGTTTGGGGTGGTGGTGTGTTTTTTTGACACTTGGCTAGGAGACCCTGTTCGCTCTTCTCTGGTATCGCTCCAAGATTCTACATGTAGCCCCCTGGGGGGAAAATAACCCCCCAAAAAGAGTGGCACAGCTAGGTAAGCTGGCTTCCCTTGCAAACATTTTAGGAAGAACCTCCATCAGAAAGACACCCCTTCCTGCACCAGGCGGTCCAGCCTCTGGACCCCCAAACTAATGGGGCTGCTTGGGTGACAGCTCCCCCTGTGCCCAGAGTATCCAGTGGCCCCGGCAGAATTTCCTTACTAGCATCCCCGGCTCTGTCTCCCTTCTCTCCTTTCTCTCCTTTCGGGCCTCGGTCACCTAAAAAAAAGAGGAGGAAAACTGGCATTAGGAATAGAAACAAATCCTAATTGTGAATATAATATTATCTGCAGAAGACTTACAAACCAAAGACCAGAGAAGCCCTCCGGCAGGAGCCAAGAGGGACTGGGCAGGCAGGGTCAGGGCACAGCCAGTTCTGCTGCCTGCTCTGGGCACCCGGGAGGAGGAGGGGGCCCGGCAGAAGAACAGCAGCATCTACCAGCACAGCCTCAAAGGGCATGTGGAATTCAGCAGGAAGAAGACAAAGCAAAGACATTCCCACTCAACGGTCAAGGTTGTAGAAGTCCACATCCAAGCACGGGGAAAAACATGGCAGAGGGGCTTCAGTTACATAACAGTGAGGTGGGTTACATATTTCAGGCAGATTTTCCCATGGGAGAGGCCATAAAACGTGGTGTGGGTTCCCCAGGAACTGTGGAATTTCCTTCCCAGGATACGGTTAAAGGAGCAGACCTCTTTTCCAAGCTGGCATCTCCCTCTACAAAGAAGTAGTCCTGGCACTACTCAGTGGGCATAAAAATGATAAGGGATTTCTATTCCAAAGACCACCAGAAAGGTATCTGTAAATCAAAAGTCCATGCCAGGCCGGACGCAGTGGCTCACGCCTGTAATCCTAGCACTCTGGGAGGCCGAGGCAGGAGGATGGCTCAAGGTCAGGAGTTTGAGACCAGCCTGAGCAAGAGTGAGACCCCCGTCTCTACTAAAAATGAAAAGAAATTAATTGGCCAACTAAAAATATATATAGAAAAAATTAGCTGGGCATGGTGGCACATGCCTGTAGTCCCAGCTACTCAGGAGGCTGAGGCAGAAGCATCGCTTGCGTGCAGGAGTTTGAGGTTGCTGTGAGCTAGGCTGACACCACGGCACTCTAGCCAGGGCAACAGACTGAGACTCTGTCGCAAAAAAAAAAAAAAAAAAAAGAAGCCCATGCCATGCTATCCAGTGTAAAACACAAGCCAACAATTTCCAGGGGAGAACGCCAAGGATGATCCAAGTTTTGAAAAAAAAATCACAGGCAACCATATGTGTATATAGGAATGTGCTTAGAAAAATGTCTGGCAGGATGTGCTCCAAAATGTCTACGGTGGTTACTCTCAAGATTAAGAGCTAAGGGGGCCGGAGGTAAGGATTCATTTTTTGCTTTTTACTTTATGCACTTCTGTATTTTTTTCAACA